>CANYBF010004836.1:0-12653 GCA_948192965.1 Dalechampia spathulata | reverse complement strand
CTGCATTGAATGTAAGAGTTACTATCAAACTGTCGCTTCTAATCTCTAATCCTGTTTCTCTGTGTTTTGATGCAAAGATATTCTTTTGGTTTGCTGATTCAAAATAAAAATTTTTAAATTTCTTCTACTGCTCATTAACTACGCAAACTAACAAGGGTCCCTTATGAAGAAGACAATCGAGATAGCATATAAACTGCTGGAGGAAATGGTTGCCACAAATGCATTATAGGCATTAGATAGATCTTAAATGGTAATCAAAGAACATAAAGGTGTATTATCATTAGATGCTATCACTAGTTTGCAAGCTGAAGTTGCAAATTTGATAAAGCAAATCAGCAACTTATCAAAAGTGTCAAGTTCGTGTGAGTTGTATGGGCAATTAGGATATACTGTTAATGATTGCAATGTATATGAGAATGTGGAGTAGGATAATTTTGTAGGAAATATGCCATAATCCATGGGAAGACAAGGTAACAACCCTTACTCTAATATTTATAATTCGGGATGGCAATACCATCCAAACTTTTCATGGAGTAACAATGAAGGAAATATTCAAAAGATACAATCAGCACCTCCCCAAAATAATTTTGAGTCCAAAATGGAGAAATTCATAGAGATACTAGGAACAAAACTGATAAGCCAAGAGGAATTGTAAAAAATAATGGAGGCTAAATTTGATCAAATTACAAAGAATCATTCATTCTCCATCCACAGCTTAGAAGTGCAAGTGAGGTAGCTAGCTATAGCAATAGCGCAAAGGAACCTTGGAGGACTTCCAAACAACACAGAGCCAAATCCTAAGGAGTAAGTCAATATCATATAACTAAGGAGTGGAAAAGAGCTTGTTAACACAGGTAAGGAACTTGCTAATATTGAGGAAGAATGCAGGAAAGAGGAGAAAAGGTAAAAAAGCTTTGAAGCTAGGACTTCACAAACCCAGACAAAGACTGAAGGAAGTCTCTATCACGATCATGACATGGTAAATCACAATCATGACTTTCATGCCAAAAAGAAGAAGGAAAGCAAGCTAGGGCCAGGTAAGTATATGCCCCCCATTCCATTTCCGCAAAGGCTTATGAAACCAAAAGTAGATGAAAATATTGCTACATTTGTGGAAAGATTAAAAAAACTGAGAATCAATGTGACATTTATTGAGATAATTCAGGACATGCCAAAATATGCTAAATTTTTAAAGGAAATCTTGACACACAAATGCACGATTGATGATACATAACTAATATCACTAATTAAAAATTATTGCTCAATCATTTCAAGTAAAATTCCATATAAGCTACAAGATCCAAGAAGTTTTATTATTCCATGTAAAGTAGGAAATTTGGTATTTAATAAATATTTGTATGATTTAGGCATAAGTATCAACTTGATGCCATATGTCATTTTTTAGAAGCTAGGCCTTGGAGATATCAAAACTACTTCCATGGTAATTCAGCTTGCGGATCAATCGATGAAAAAACCATTTGGTATTATTGAGGATGTCTTCGTAAAGGTGAACAAGTTCATCATTCTAATAGATTTTATGGTACTGGATTACAATGAGGATGTTAATTACTCCTTAATCTTAGGAAGACCTTTCCTCAATATAGGGAGAGCATTAGTAGATGTGCATGAAGGGAAACTCATCTTGAGAATGGATGAGGAGCAAATAGAATTTTGTATGAAGAAAGCAATGAAAGAGCCAATGGAAGGTGAGTCATGTATGAAGGTAGATATGATCGATGGATGTGTGTCTACTGTAATAGATGAGGAACCTAAAGACTTCACAATCAATGAGGAACTGGAGGAAATAGGTGAAGGAAGTGTTGAACCATCAAGAAATGAACTACTGGTAAGAAATTCTAACCCTACTCCCCCTTCAATTGAAACCCACCTGTTCTGGAATTAAAAACCCTACCAAAGCATTTGAGGTATGCTTTCTTAGGTAGAAATAAGACTTTACCAATCATTATATCAGATAAACTGACCCTTGAATAGGAGGAAAAGCTGCTCAAAATGGTGCAAAAGCACATCCAAGCTTTAGGCTAGCAGTTGTCCAATATTAGAGGAATCAGCCTGAATATGGTCATGCACAGAATCCATTTGGAAAAGGGCAGTAGGACTATTCATGAGAGGTAAAGGAGACTCAACCCAAACATGAAGGAGGTAGTGAAAAAAGAGGTGATAAAGTTGTTAGATGCAAGTATTATCTATCCTATTTCTAATAGTGAGTAGGTGAGTCTTGTCTAATATGTCCCTAAGAAAGGGGGTATGATTATTATTGAGAATGAAAAGAAGGAATTGCTATCAACTAGGACAGTAACTGACTGGAGAGTATGCATAGACTATAGGAAGTTGAATTATGCTACTAGGAAGGATCATTGTCCTTTTCCCTTTGTAGACCAATTGATTGAGAAAATTGCAAGTCATTCCTTCTATTATTTTCTAGATGGTTATTCCAGCTATAATTGGATTTTCATTTTTCCCTAAGACCAAGAGAAAACAACTTTTACATGTTTGTATGGTACTTTCGCATATAGACATATGCCTTTTGGTTAATGTAATGCACCTGCTACATTCCAAAGGTGTGTGATTGCCATATTGCTGACATGATTGAGGAGTTTATGGAAATTTTCATGGATGACTTTTCAATGTTTGGAGACTCTTTTGAGTCCTGTTTACAGAATTTGGAGAGAGTCCTAAAATGCTATGAGGAGACCAACCTAGTGTTGAATTGGGAAAAATGTCATTTTATAGTAGATAAGGGAGTTGTGCTTGGCCATAAGATTTCCAAGGAAGGTATTTAGGTGGATAAGGCAAAAATTAAGGATGTCAAGCTGAGGTTTATTCAATGGGTGTTGCTGCTACAAGAAATTGACATTGAAATCAGGGATAAAATAGGAGCTGAAAATGCAGTTGCTAATCACCTATCTTGCCTTGAGAAGGATGATGAGGGTGGAGAAATGGAGTCCATTAAGGAAGAATTCCCGGACGATTCTGTGTTCATGGTCCAACAAAAGGGAATTCCTTGGTATGCAAACATGGCTAACAATCTAGCCTGTGGTATAGTACCTTCCAATGTTTCATATCAATAGCGGAAGAGGTTTTTTATAAACATTAAATATTACCAGTGGGAGGAGCCTTTCTTGTTTTGCCAATATGTTAATGGCCTAATAAGGAGATTTATTCATAAAGAGGAAATAATGCCTATACTAACACAGTGTCATGATTCATCTTATGCAAGGCATTATAGTGCAAATAAAATAGCCATTCGGGGGCTAGAATGCAGATTTTATTGGCCAACAATCTTCAAGGATGCAAGGAATTATGTGCTTCATTGTGATAAGTGTCAAAGAACTGGGAATATCTCCAAGCGCGATGAGATGTTTCAATCATCAATTCTAGAAGTGGAAATATTTGACGTACAGGGCCTGGATTTCATGGGACCATTTCCCACATCCATGGGAAATAAGTACATATTGGTGGGAGTCAATTACGTCTCAAAATAGGTTAAAGCAGTTGCTAGTCACACCAATGATGGAAGGTTTGTGAGCCGATTCATAAAGAAGCTCTTTGCCAGATTCAAAGTACCAAGAACACTCATCAGCAATGGAGGAGCACACTTCTATAATGCTAAGTTTAAAGCCTTACTCAGGAGGTACAATGTGCATCATAAGGTATCCACAGCATATCATCCATAAACTAGTGGTCAAGTGGAGTTAGTAAACAGATAATTGAGAAGAATCATGACAGAAGCATATCAAGCCTAGGAAAGCAACTTCAACAAGTCACAATCATGACTTCTCAATTATTAGCCATTTAAGGCACAATTTTTATAGAAGATTGCGTAGGAGGAATGGGTTCCATGGGGGGAGTAAAAATAAGAAGTCTTAAAGGAGATTTAATAGGCAATGAAATCCACAACATAAGCAAAGATATGGACAAATTAAAGATAAGCAATGTGTGACCTCTACTCAAGAGATAAAAGGAGATAGCAAGATGGTGGCTAGGGTATATAGTCTTGAGAGACTACTCCCATCTGGGATTTTACACTTCAGTTGGCAATTTTGTGTTCTATAGAGTGTTCTTCTTTGTTTTCTTCATCTTTTCTTATGTTTCTTGTAAGCTCTGAGTGGCTAAGTACTCTGCTATAGAAATTGGTTTCTGAAATCCCTTGTTGGGAAAACTTATTGTGCTTGTTTAATGTTATTATGAATGTTTAATTTTAAAGATTGGTTTTAGAAATGATATCTATGATTTATGATTGCAACGAGAGTTGGGTTATAGAATGCCTGAACATTGAGAAATGTTTAATTCTAAAGATTAGCTTTCTAACCAATTTATATGCTTTGTAATTGCAACGAGAGTTGAATTATAAAATGCTTACTCATTCAAGTTAGGTAGATGTGTATCAGAGAACTACATGTTCTTAGCTACTGTATGATTACTTAATGGTTTATCTAATTGAAGGAAATAAATTGAGAGAGTGATTCTGAGATTAGAATGAAATTTAGTTGGTTTGCCTCGAGAGAGGGGGATTGATGCTTTCTGATATCTTGGGTGGTAATGAGCACCTGACTGTTGTCTGGGCTTGGTGATTAAGATTTCAATTCCTATGCTTCTTCTTATTGTTTTTATCTTCTTACCATTAACTCTATTTTACTTCTTTACTTACCTACTTTTGTAATTAATCACTTTCAAATACCAAACTATTACAGTTGCTTAAACAGATTGGAAATCCAAATAGTGGTGGATAGGCCATTAATCCTTATGGGATCAATATCTTACTACAATTATCTGTATGCTTATGGTAAAGTAGTAAATAAAACTACTGTCGTTCAACGACCATCAACCCTAAAATCAAATAATAATTATTTCAAATAAATTAAGCAAAATGATAGGATTTCTCTTCACAACTCAAGACCACTTCAAGAAAAGAACTCAAGTTAAATAACTCCCTTGAATCCAAATCCAATTTTTACACTCAAGAACATAAATAATAGGAATTAAAATATCTTATGCAATGATTAAGCCATTGTAAAATTAATTTAAACACCTTATGTAAATAACACAAAGAGAGGATAAACTCACTTTATCAAAGAGAGAAAACTCTCTACTCAACCGTTCATTTTAGCAATCCATAATTCACATTCTTCTCTTATAAAATAAAATAATACATATTTATAAGAGAATACAATATAATATAAAATAATAATAAATCATAAATAATAATAAAATAGAAAAACCATTCATATTCTACTCATAATAACTCATTTATGGAGTTTAAATTCCATAAGTTATAACCCTTATTGGTCCCTTAAGTAAACGCCCATGAATCATATGCCAACTCATCATTTTAATGTCATCGCGTTCGTATCATGTCCGCACCAACCTAGTTCTCAATGTGACCAACATCCCTGGATTTTCATCTATCACGATTGCACCACCTCTGTCACGATCGTGACAGTAATTTTTTTGCTTGTTTTTATCATAATCACACCCTCATTATACTCAATAACTTCTTAGCTCCTTCCAATGTTTATGTTTCTTTTATTATATCATTTCCTCTATCTTCAACAACATTTATCCTTAAATGTTTGTAGATGAGTATATAATTTGAAACAAAACATTAGAAAAATATATCAACAAGTTGACTACACTCCTTTTGTGTTTACACTCCATTCATGAATATTATTATTACTATTTTAATCATTAGGAAAAAATATAAAAATATAAGAAAAATGGCAATAAAGATTTAAATCAACTACAAATTAAGAGAATTTTTAAAATGGTGGACCTTAAACTTTCTTATTAAGACCCATCAATTATATAGAATTGAGAACCTTATATATGCAATTCAAAACCCAATAATATTTTTAAAATAATTTAGATGCAATTGAACAAAAACTTCAAATCATGTTAAAATATAAAGGGATAAACATTACTTGATTTAAGCTAGGCTTTGATACTAAATAATAAGGAAAAAGATGATGTCCAAGATCAAAAACGGTCTTGTAAATGCCTAAATCAAATAATAATGATTCCAGCCAAATTAAGCAAGCAAAAAGATAGGATTTGTCTTCACACCCAAGAACACTTCAAGAAAGAACTCAAGTTAAATGCATCCCTTGAACCCAAATATATTTAGCACTCAAGAACATAAAGAATAGGAATTAAAATTATCTTTTACAATGATTTAACCATTGCAAAATCAATTTGAATGCCTTATGCATGTAAACACAAAGAGTGGATAAACTCACTTTGTTAAAGAGAGAAAACTCTCATCTAAACTTTTCATTTCATTAATCCATCTTTTCCATTCTTCTTTTACAAAATAAAATAATACATATTTATAGGAGAATAAAATAAAATAAAATATAATATAATAATCATAAATCATAAATAATAATAAAATAGAAAAATATTTCATATTTTATTTATAACAACTCATTTATAGAGTTAGTAATAACCCCCATTGGTTCCTTAAGTAACCACCCATGAATAGTATACCAACTCATCATTTTAGCATCATCGCGCTTGTGACAAGTGTGTCATGCTCACACCAGCCTAGTTCTCAACGTGACCAACATTCCTGGATTTTCTTTTATCACGATTGCATCACCTTCATCACAATCATAATAACAGCATTTCTGCTTGTTTTTATCACAATCGCACCCTCAATTATGCTCAACAACTTCTTAGCTCCTTCCAATGTTTATGCTTCGTTTATGCCTAGCTCAAACTAGGCTCTAAATGATAAGGAAATTGTTGCCTAAGATAAAAAATGGTCTCATAAACCCTCAAATTAAATCATAACAATTCCAACCAAATTAAGCAAAATGATATGATTTGTCTTCATACCTAATAACACTTCAAGAAAGGAATTCAAGTTAAATACATCCCTTAAACACCTTATGCAACTAAACACAAAGGGAATAAACTCACTTTGTAAAAAAGCGTAAACTCTCAAACTTAATTCTTTGATTTTATAAATCCATCATTCTCTTCTTATAAAACAAATAATCCCTATTTATAGGAATTTATAATATAATATAATAAATCATAAATAATAAAAAAATAGAAAAATGATTTATATTCTACTCATAACAGCCCATTTATAGAGTTAAAAACTCATCCATTATACCCCTTATTTGCCTCTTTAAATACCACCCTTGTAAACGATGCCATCTCATTATTTTTATGTCATCATACTCGTTACAATGGAGTCATGCTCGTGACCATATTTATCTTAATATTCCAGTATTGGCTTCTATCATGATTGCACCGACTCTATCACGATCGCACTGACTCTATCATGATCATGATAATAACTTTTTTGCTTATTTTTACCATAATTACACCCTCAATCATGCTCAAAATCTTCTTAGCTCCTTCTAATATTTATGCGTCTTTTTATTATATTAATTATAGTCATTTGTGTTATGATCATGATGCTAGTGGTAGTAATAGTAGGTTTTGGTGTCTATTATAGCTAGAGGTAGTACTTGAAAATTTAGTTCAAGAGGTTTGATGAGCTTGGCTTTGATGAAATACCTAAAAATCTTAGAAAGTAGCATTCCAAGATTTGAGAATTTACAAGGTTAGTCAGTGTTTCAATAAATTTTGAATGGTGGTTATACGTTATGGATTTGTAGGGATTTATGTTATGATTGTAGGTAGGTTGTGGCTTTGGGTTTGATAAAAGAAGGCTTTTTCTTCAATCCATCCATCTATTTGATCCTTTAGTCAATCAAATAGACATCTTCAAAGGTGTAAAAGGTCTGATACTTCATTTTATCTGAGTACATTGGTTGATAACCCATGATAAGCTTGTTGATTATGTCTAACTCTGATGGTTTTTATCTGATAAGGGTCACCTTATCCATCCATCGTTCTAAGCAATCCATGAAAGATTCATTATACTTTTGCTTTACTATCTCCTGATCAACAAATGCCACATCAAATCAAGACTTAAACTCATATTACTTATAGAAAATAGTGTAAAGAGGCTTTCATTTGGCCATGGTCACCTTGTTTGAGACTATAATACCAGACCGATGTTGGTCCTTCTAGTGAAATGAAGAAGATTCAAAATATCTACTCATCTAATAAGTCTATAGGCCTATCATCATGGTGTAGGTCTTCTAGTGATTCTTTAAATCCTCAACCCTATTGTACTTAAGAATCTCAAGGAGTTTGAACTTAGCAAGCAACCTCTTAATAACTTTGACAAAGAATTAATCAAAGTCAAGATTAAACTCGATACCTTTAGTCTTGATGATGGACTACAATTGCTTGATGTTTTATTCTAGTGCAAAAGTTTCAAATTTATAGACATTATGCATCCAGATAAGAGTATCATCATCAGTCTCTATATTATATAAATTGATGCTCTTCGCTTTATCCTTGATTGGAGCTGGCGATATGATGAAATCCCCAAGGTCAAGGGCCTCCCTAATTTAATATTATAAGAGAGCTTTAAAGTTAGTGGAGAGCATCTTCTCCATAGGATGATTGATCATAGTTTGCATTATAGTGAGTGATGTCTCATCTAAGATCAAGGAAGCTCTCTCTAATAGAGATGTAATATTCTTTGTAGTTTCTGAGTCTGTCATTTTTCTACATATAACATACAAGGTTAGCATGGATGCATGAGTATGCATTTATCTTTTAATGCATGTGATGCAATACATAGGATGTATGCATAACCTATGCTAGGAAACATTCAATGTTATGATTGTAAGAAAAACTAATTGGTGAAAATTACATGAGAATTCATGTATGTGTTTTTGATAAAAAAAAAACATAAAAAAATATTAGTGAACATGTAGCACACAATAATGCTCTCTTCCTTCTTTATAACTCCATGAATATTGGTTAGTCCAAATCCTTATAAGTAAGATACTAGCCCGGGATTATACTAGGAACTCAAGGTATGAGACTCTTAACATATAAGGCACATATAAATTTCAATCATTACTTGATCATATGAGAGATTATGATGAAAACCCAACAGCATTTCAAAGGAAACAACCATATTATTTTAAGAAGCGAATAACCATTTCATGGGTATAAGGTTGTAAACCCTTTTAGAATTATGATAGCATTCTAACTCTTCTCATAGAAATATAATTTTTTAGGAAAATAAGTCAGATTTAGGCAAATTCACCAACATGATAAAGCATTGAACCATATAACATGAGAAAAAGAATCATATTTTGGAATGTTGTTATGATTAGCTACATGAGCTTTAGTATGGTCAAAAAAGTTAAGGTCTCTCACCATAATATCCCTATATTTATCCAAGAAAATAGAATCATTAATGGATAACTATACCAAGCATTTGTCTAATTAAGGAATTGATAATCCTTAGTACAAGGTAGCAAATGATGAAAGCATATTTGTGTTCCTAAGGAGTGAAAAGGAGTTCAAGGCACTAACTCATCCACAATCACAATATTAAATAGGGATGAGAATATTATATGAAATGTAAAGGTTTTTATGTATGCAACACAATTAACCAATTAATATGGTAAAAGTGGTATGAAATTTCAATCTTCAATACCATCACTCTTCACCATAAGTCCCCAAGAAATTCACCATTATGGGTGGGGCTTTCATTATGACTTAGACCAAATCAATTTTTATGGCAGCCAACACTAGGGTCTTGCTTGGAGTAAAGAGTGAACTTCCCAAGGGGCTTCCTCAAGGAATGATACGATCTACAAGAGCTTGCAATTTGGATTCACCACTCAAATTATTCTAGGAAAATAGTTCAACCAATCCATAGTATGAGTGTTAGTTAAACCCATTAAAGATCAAGTTTGGGTAATGAAAATATATTCATTTAGAGTTTCATATTGAATTTTATCACATTAAGTGATTACCATACAATAAAAGAAGCATAAACATTAAAAGGACCTAAGAAGTTATTGAGCATGATTAAGGGTGCGATTATGATAAAAACAAGTAGAAACGTTGTTATCACAATCGTGATGGAGGTGGTGCAATCGTGACAAAAGAAAATCAAGGAATGTTGGTCATGTTGAGAACTAAACTAATGCGAGCACGACACCCTTGTTATGAGCATGTGATGCTAAAATGATGACTTGGCATTCGATTCATAGGCAATTACTTAAGAGACCAATGGGGGTTATAACTTATGGAATTTAAACTCCATAAATGAGTTGTTATGAGTAGAATATGAATGGTTTTTCTGTTTTATTATTATTTATGATTTATTTTTATTTTATTTTATTTTATTTTATTCTCCTATAAATATGTATTATTTTATTTTGTAAAAGAAGAATGTGAATTATGGATTGCTAAAATGAAGAGTTAAGTATAGATTTTTCTCTCTTTGATAAAGTGAGTTTATCCTCTCTTTGTGTTATTTGCATAAGGTGTTTAAATTGATTTTACAATGGCTTAATCATTGTAAAAGATATTTTAGTGCCTATTGTTTATGTTCCTAAGTGCAAAAATTAGTTTTGGGTTTAAGGGATTTATTTAACTTAAGTTCTTTTCTTGAAGTGTTCTTGGGTATAAAGAGAAATCCTATCATTTTGCTTAATTGGTTGGAATCATTATTATTTTATTTAGGGGTTTATATGACCATTCTCGATCTTGAGCAACTCTTTTTATAAAACAATAATTCACATTCTTCTTTTATAAAATAAAATAATACATATTTATAGGAGAATACAATATAACATAATAAAATAAAATAATAATAAATCATAAATAATAATAAAACAAAAAAACCATTCATATTCTACTCATAACAACTCATTTATGGAGTTTAAATTCCATAATTTATAACCCTCATTGGTCCTTTAAGTAAACATCCATGAATTATATGCCAACTTATCATTTTAGCATCATCGTACTCATGATAAGGGGGTCGTGCTCACACCAACCTAGTTCTCAACATAATAAAAAAGTCCTAGATTTTATTTTATCATGATTGAACCACCTCCATCACGATCATGACAGTAACTTTTCTGCTTGTTTTTATCACAATCACACCCTCAATCGTGCTCAACAACTTCTTAGCTCCTTCCAACGTTTATGCTTCTTTTATTGTATCAGATAAATTATCATAAGCAGGCACTTTGCATTCATTAGCATGAATAAATCATACAACATGATAGCATGCTAGTAATAAAGCATGGTAATGAGTAAAGCATGGTAGCAATAAAGCATAATAAAAGCACCGAAAGGGATTAAAGAGATTATGTGTACCATATGTTTCTCAAAAAGGTAATATGCATTGTACATTGCACATAATAAAGATAATGTATGGCATATGTTATAGCATAGATAGAACAAAAATGTAGTTTTTGCTCATAAAACATGAATAAACATTAGAAAATAGGGAAATATTTGACTATTTCATATCATTCTACTAATACATTCAAAGTTTAAGCAAAATATGAACCAAAAATCATGAAAAAAATTCCCATGAATGAAAAATACGAAAAAAGAATGTAGAAATCAGAAGAAGAAATGAGAAAATTAAAAGCTTTTAAGAGCTTACCTAGGTTAGAAGCTTTAATATTGATTCTCAATTACAAAGGAAGAATTTAATTAATCTTTAATTATGTTAATTAAGTCTAATCATGATTAATTAAGTGTTAGTGACATATGATGTTTGAGCAAAATACATAGGTCATGAATGTGACATTAATTTTCTATTGCATGCTTAAAAAATTGAAAAGCAAAATATGACATGCTCTCATGCATATAATACTAACATGATGCTAAAAAAGTGTGTTTGCAATTATAGAATTGAGAATTAGTATCATCATTAGGCTAACCAATATAAAAATGGATTATGGGATGAAAATTAAGAGTCAACAAGTCCATAATTTATATACATATAAAAAAAATTGATATAATACTATCATAAATTTACACGTTTAAGATCATCACTTACCTAACTCTTTACCATCAAATTATTCTTAATTTTTATTTGAATGATAATTTAATTTAATAATATCTTCCTTTACTCTATTACCATTTCATATGCTAAGTAGCTACAAAAATTGAATCCTTTATAGTTACACATAATATGCTCTTCTTCTTCTTCTTCTTTTATATATTTATTAGGTTTATTTTTGTCTACTGATGCATAAGGAGGTTGAGGTGTATGTCAATGACATGATGGTTAAGTCTCTGACTAGGAGTTCTCACACAGCAGTATTAGATAAGTTCCTCACCAGAGTAGAGAATTATAATCTAAGGCTGAACCCGAAGAAGTTAGTATTTGGGGTAACGTCTGGGAAGCTTTTGGGTCATGTGGTCAGTGACAGGGGCATAGAAATTGATCCTGACAAGATTAAGGCCATCCGGGAGATGCCAGCGCCCAAAACAGAGAAACATGTACGAGGCTTCTTGGGAAGACTGCAATACATCAGTCGGTTCATCGCAAGGCTCACTACGACTTACGAACCGATTTTCAAGCTCTTAAGGAAGAAACAGCCGATGATATGGGATGAGGACTGTCAGAGGGCTTTTGATGCGATCAAGAAGTACTTGGCGACCCCTCCAATCTTGCAAGCCCCGAAAGCAGGTATCCCTTTGACACTATACCTTGCGATTGAAGAATCATCTTTGGGATCGATGATGGTTCAGGAAGATGTGGCAGGGCTCGAGCA
>CANYBF010004675.1:0-17321 GCA_948192965.1 Dalechampia spathulata | reverse complement strand
AGGAGGAATAAAGCATAGGAGTCAAAGTACAGTAATCCATAGTTAAGATAACCTTGATATCTCAAGTCTAAGGATACTTGCACTACTGATATGAGTGAGATACAGTTTCACAGACATAGATCAATTATCCATATGAAATCTTACTGGCAAGGTCTCCAATGAGCTAGTACTATAGTACTCATCCACATATTCACTTTAGACATCTCATGTCATGATGAATGAGAATCATCCCATAATAGGAAGTGTAACATGTGCTGATCTTCCCATATTAATAATGTTTATTCTTATTAATACCATGATCAGGGATATTTAGATATTGAACATTTGCATACAATAAGAATCTCATTCCACAAACTCTTTATGGATTCTTTTGCACTGTTCCAATATCATGGACTTCAATATATAGTTTAATACTCCAAGTAAAACAAGTTTATTCAAAACATTGTACTATATAATGAATAGTGCTTTTATTAATGAAAATGTATAGTACAAATACACATGATGCTCTAGAGCATACACTAACAATTTCTCCCTCTTCCTGGCTAGATTCTTTTCCTTCTTCATGGACTTTTTTTGAATCTACTACCATGGCCCGAATGAGTTCAACAATTTTCTCTGACTTATCATCCATAACTTTCCAAGGTAGCTAAGCTCGATTAAATTGATGGGTTCGAGGTGGTTTCCAACTAGTGTACACCTTGATGCTTATGTGTTACATATCAATGGTGGGTCTTGGAGGAGGAGCAAAAATGGATGGTTTCTTATTCGATGGTACAAGTTTATCGTCCTCTACTGTAATTAGCTCCTTGTCGGCATGCCTCTTACTCGTCGGACTTCCATTGGTTGCTTTGCATGTGTGCACCATTTTTCTCAAAATTCCTAATTTAGCACATTAAGGTAAAAGTAATTTTTTAAAGAGAGAAGGGAAATGGGGTCCTACATGGTAAAAAGAAAGGAATAGGTTAAATATTTATTTATAAACCTTTAATTGATAAGTGAAAAGAGAGTTAAGTTAAAATAGAATTGAGCTTCCTCCATTAAAATGCAAGACGCAATGTTTTACTCCCTTACTCATCTGATTTTGATTTTTGCAACCAAAAATAAGAAAATTAAATCAGACTTTAAGAATTAAAAAGATTGAAAGGTAGAAGACAGTAAAAACTAAAATTAACTAACTTAAAAATGAACTATCATCTTATTGGATGCCTTATAGGCATAAGATTTAACTAAACAGAAAATCGAAAACATAAACTAAAAAATGTAGTTCTGGTTTATAAGTCCCAGCTCGACTTCTTGATGTGCTCTACTTGTAATGGGGTCTGATTGGGTAAAATTCTTCTTTATTGTCCAATGGTAAAATTCACTAAACCGGATATAAAGCGCTAAGGTACAACCTCACATGAACCAATTCTTCTTTATTATTAAGACAATCAGGAAGTAGCTCTACAATCGCCTCTAATCCTCAGATAGATATGATAGAAATAGATTCACACTTAATCTTCCAGAAGTAGCATAAAGAATGAGAAGAACCCAACTCAGGTTAACAGTTAAGACCCAACATCCCTTGTGTTCCAACTAGATCGTTAAAACTCATAAAAAATTTAAACACCTTTTACCTTGATTAACACTTTGATTGCTACTCTAGTAAGTTGAGTGACAATTCTAGATCAAATAACTTGCATAGCAATATACTATTATCAGACATATGAAACAAGCTCTTTTTACATACCTCCGAAAATAATAATGGTTCTATGATTTGCTAAATTAAAGTGAGTAGCAAAATACTATTAGAATTAAACTCATTTTGATCTCACATGATTCTCAATGAATTATTTGTGTTGCTTTCAATTAGGAATCAAAAGTGCCTAGCTAAGCATCGTTGGCAGCAACACAAAATAAAATAAAGAAAAAAATAAAAGAAATACTTGAACTAATTAAAGAGAATGAAAACAAGAATAATTTAATTCCTAATATTCCATACCCCCTATAATTGGAACAAGCCTCCTATTTATAGGATTGGAATGGACTAGATAAAATAAATAAATAAGTATTAATCCTTATCTTCTATTAAAAACTTCCAAATCTGATTCTTATCTAACTTTAAAATTTAAAAATGGAAAATAACTTCATCATGTCTTTTCATTTCCTCTTATGCCCATAAGCCTTGGTCATAAGCCCCTGTATTTTACCGTTGACTCTAAAACGTGGTAAAAATGTCATTTTATCCATCTATTTACTTTTTCTATGTTTACTTGCAAAATACAAAAACAAGACCAAGTCAATTATTTTAGCCAAATTCCTTATTTAAAATAGACCGATTTAGACATGAAAAATATGTAAT
This sequence comes from Dalechampia spathulata, assembly GCA_948192965.1. NCBI lineage: Eukaryota > Viridiplantae > Streptophyta > Magnoliopsida > Malpighiales > Euphorbiaceae > Dalechampia > Dalechampia spathulata. The sequence goes on along the minus strand of CANYBF010004675.1, from coordinate 14,980 downwards.
TTGGCATTCAATCATATACTCCCACACTTACTCAATGCTTATCCTTAAGCATTCCAAATCCCTTCCTTTAATCAAACTCTCAAACCAATCCATTCGTAGCACTGAGAGTCAAAATAATTAGTAATCATTTCTAATCCCTAAGCACTAGCATTTCATCAAAATAGTCCAACCATTCGATAAATCATAATAAAATGCAAGGATCTCAACCAAACAATATTTATGTATAACCATTTTACATTATGTGAAAGCAAGATATCATAACATAAATCCACATATAGTAAAACAATTCCTGTCTTGCCAAGCAACTCTTACTTATCTTTCATGCATTTCAACTAAACCAAATTTCATCAAGTTTAAATTTTTAGGAACCATAAAATTGAGATATTAATTGATCCTAAAAAGGGATACTCTCCCATTGTTAACAACTATACTCTCCTATTGCTAACAACTCTATACGCCAAAGCAGCTTAAGGGATGTTAGGCCTGATCCACCTAACCCAATAAGCAAAGGTCAATATGTTTTAAGTTTCCTTGAAAAATGTGTTTTTGTTCAAACTTGTAATGGCTTATAAAAAGAAAACTCTCCCAATCGTCAATGGCTCCATACATAATCCACTTAAGGAGTTTGGGTGCCTTACCACTCAAACTAGCCAATGTTGGTTTGAAGGCATTTATGTTTCCTTGCTTCTTGTTATTTTTCTCTTTTCCCTAGTTTAATCATATATTATTAAGGAAAAGATAACCTGACAGTAGGAAATTAAATTGCACATATACCAGTTTGCTAATCATGCAATTAAAGTTAAGTTAAGGCATAGTAGAAATCTTGCAAGCTAATCACCAAGAATTATATCAATTGTGCCTTAAGTCAAATAAGTCATAAAAAATGAATCATGCTAAGATACTAGAGACAAAGGCATATTCTCAAGCATCAAGGTGCTTTAGAAAGAAATTAGTTTTTAAGAATTTTGAAAAGAAGAAGACAGATTGTAGAATAACCTGATTGTAATCAAAAAGAAGAATGTATAAAAATTTGAAACATTTTAATCAAACATCCAATTGGCATCAAATTGATCTACAATAATCATGAGAAACAACAAAAATAATCGTAACACACCCCACACACTTAAAACACATTGTCCCAATGTGAGGCATATTAGCAGCAAATAAAATAGGAAAAATAAAGTAGAAAGTTTAGATATTACTTGGTTTTGTCGAGTTGTAAGAGGTCTACTATTATATTCTCAGTGAAAGATAAAGCTTTAGGACATCTCACAACTTTGGTAGTAGTAAACTACTGATTAATTCTATAGAAGTCAGTAGGGGGATAATGAAGCATTGGTGTTTTGCTGTTAAAGATTTTATTTTATTATAAATAGTTGAAAAATCTAGATATTTACAAGTAATCATATTAAACTAACCATATCCAAAGATAATAAATTAAATAACTTATGCAGATAATTAGAAGCAAATATTAAGCAATTGTAAGCAAATGGTAAAATGGAAAACAATATTGTTGACCTTGACTTTTCACTTATACGCGTAATCTCAAGTTTTCATTGATTCGGCTCGGAATCAGTCCTTGAAGTCAACCTTAATTTACGTACATGCATTTTAACTTCATATGAGTGTTCTGGACATGCAGAACATGTTGCATTTTGCTCGTATAAGGTAGAATGCATAAACAGAATGAACTTAGCGCATAGCACTATGTGACAGAAAAAGATGTTTGGTAGGGCCCACTTTCCGGGCCAAATCCGGGGTGCTTTTTATAGCACAACGTCTTAGAATGCCAAATGATGCTTATTTGACATATGGAGTGCATCCTGTTCTGCTTGTGCAAGGTGGAGTGCATAGCATCAAAATGTTATATGCGTAGCATATAACACTATGTGCTACGCATGTAGCAGAAAAAGACGTTTGGTGGGGCCCACTTTCCAGGCTAAATCTAACATGTTCCGTATAGCACAATGTCTTAATATGTCAAATGATGCTTGTTTGACATACAATGCACATCCCATTTCACCCATGCAAAGCGGCGCATATAGGGGCAAAATGCTATATGCGTAGTATATAGCACTATGTGCTACGTATATAGCCAAAAAAGACATTTGGTCGAGAGCCTTCTCGGGACCAAATCTAATGTGAGCCATGTTACACAATGTATTAGAACATAAAATAATGCTTCTTCGGCATGGGGCACACTTCCCAATATGGCCCCAGTGAGCCCTTCATGATGGGTCAAAAGGCTATGTGTTATGCATGTAGCACTACATGCTGCACACATAGGCTATGTGTGGTGCACATAGCACTATGTGTGGTTCATATAGCCTAAAAATTTTCAATTCCCACATGGAAAATTACATTTTCCAGACCTCCATACCTCCCTCTATAAATATAGAGCTAAGGTTCATGAAAAATGGTCCGAAAATTGTCTAAAAATGCCCAAACTCTACCAAAATCACTTCTCAAATTAATTAAGTAATTAATTGAATAATTAACCTAGGTTTTTAGAGACCAAACAACATTAGTTAGGTCCCTAATCATGTTTAAATTCAAGATCTATAAGGAATACCTACTGTGGTAAGTAAAATGCTCATTTTTCTTCCATTTCCTTCTTGTTCTTGCTTGGATCTATGATTTCTTGGGTTGATTTATGGATTTATGGCTTCAATCTTCTTCTTTGATGATTATTAATGCCTATTAATAATCAAAAACACCTATTTTTACTTCGGATCTACCTAGATCTAAGTTGAATTTCATGTTTTTCTCAAAAACCTTTATTTTGTTTCTATTTTTGGACCTATATGCGCCACATATACCACTATGTGCACCACACATAGCCTATGTGTGGTGCACATATGTCTATATATTATGCATATAGGGCCTAAATTTTCTTGAAAATGCATATTTTCTCCCATTTTACTTTGGTTTTTCACCCGATCTGATGAATCTAGCTTCATCAAAGGCCTTTCCATGCCTCTGGTGTTCTAGATCTATTATATATTCTTTAGATCTAATTAATTTTAGCCTTAAAATTATTTTACTCAAGTTTGATGCAAATCCGCAAAGCAAAAACTCATTTTCTGCCTTTGATCTGCCCAGATCTGAGTTGGATCTTGGCTGTTTGCTGAAAAACCGTATTTTTCTTCTATTTTCTCTACTATGTGCACGATACCTTCATCTATGTGCACCGCACACAGCCTATGTGTGGCACACATAGGCCCTAGATTTCATAGAAAATGCCATTTTTTGCTCATTTTCGCTTCTAATATGATTTTTCCAGCAACATTAAGGGATTGACCATGCTTCTAGTGTTCTGGATCTGTCATATATTGTCTAGATCTAATTGATTTTAGCATTAAAATTGATTATTCAAGTTAATACGCATTTACTTGTTTGATTTGCAATTCGGATGCCGATTCGTGCTCAAAATGAGGTACTGTCTTCATTAAAGTTGCGTATTTTGGTTTGTAGATCATTTTTATATTGATAAATATGATTTTCTTACAGATTGACTCCCTATGTGCACCATACATCATGGTATATGTGCAGCACATAGCCTATGTGCTGCGCACATAGCACTATATACGAGCGCATGTTCCCTGAAATTTTTTTGAAAAATCATATTTTTCACCCGTTTTCAGTCCTGATTTGATTATTCCAGTAACATTTGATGTTTGATAGTAACTCAAGTGTATTGGATCCATCAAAAATTAATTACATTTAATTAATTTTGGCCTTAAAATTGATTTTCCACTATTAAATGCGTATTTAACTTGTATAAATGTGATTTTTGATAGGATTGGAGTCAAATTGGTTAAGTTGCTGTCTCCAATTATTTCATATGATTTTAGCAATTCCCATTTGATTTTCCATGATAAAAAAAATAATTTTGCTTAAAATTATTTTTTATTTACTCAATTTTCACGATCTGGCTCATGTTAATTGGCATGATTATTGCTAAATAATTTACTAGATTTTGACTCTTGGTTCATGCTTTCACATGGCATTGGACTAGTCAAATAAATCCTAAATTCATTTGCTGCTAATGAATTTATTATGCATTTATCACTCATGTATTTTTGGCTCGTGCTACCAAGGCGGAAAAATACCCGAGGAGGAGGGGATGTTACTTAACATCCCAAAATGATGTATGCGAGGATATTTTTATAATAGGATAGAATTATTCATGTTTTGTAATAATTCCCCCTAAAATCCCGTGTGTATCCCGTATTTCCTCAATCCCTTTCACCGACCTTTCGGTATTCTTTTATTTCATGGATGGTTTTATATTTACTAAAATATATATGCCATATCATGTCACATGCCATATCACACACTTCTATGCCATGTCATACATATACCATGCCATAACATAATTATCTCGTATGCCAAAACAACTCAAATATGCCTACATACCATCCAATATGCATTATTTACCATGCTATATGCCAATATACAATGTCATCTCACATGCTATTATACCATGACACCATGCTATGTCACATGTCATTATACCATGCCACGCCATATGCATACCACAAGCCATGTCGTATGCCATGTCATATGCCAATTCACCCATACATCACTATGCCATGTCATGCATATGCCATGTCATTTTACTATGCCATGAATTATTATGTCATGTCATGCATATACTATGTCATTTTAATATGTCATCATGTCACATGTCATGCATATACCATGTCATCTAAATGCCATATAGCATTATATACAATTCTACATGCAATCGTGCAACGCCAAATCATATGTCGCACTGTGTACTTACATATACGCTCGTATGCTTGCCTGCTTAGGACAATTAACTCCAACTATAATTGCAAAATCAATTTTGGAAACTCATAGAAATAGATCTCCACCACCCAAAGCCAATCTCTGAAGGGTTTAACTAGTATTAATGTTTTGGGTCAGTTGGACCAATCTGGAACCATCTGGTGGCAACTCCCTTGTGACTCTTTCGAGTCCGTATCATTCCCTGAGGTAGCCTCTCAGGGTTTAACTAGTACTCATGCTATGACTCTTTTGCTCTAAGTGCAGTCCTCAGTCCGTGAGCTTCGTAAGCCTCGCTTTGGGCGATCGGTAGAAATTGATGCTCACAAATGTGTTCTTAAATTAATAGCTTAAAAATTACTAAAACTGATTTAAACTGAGAAGCAATTAAACAACCTAGATTTTTATTTCTCAACAATGCACCTTAAACAGAACAATTCTACCTTTATGTTATGTCACACAAATTATTTCTGCATGAAAATAATAACCTAATAAATCAGATATTCTTAATAATGGCTCTGCAAATATAATTTACGGGTAGAGCTGAAATCATTTTTTCTAAAGGTATGCAGATCATCATCAAAAGTAACCAGGAAATCCTAATGCCCAATCCATAAATCAATAAAAACATAAATTAATTAAGCCTAATAGTCATATTAAACTAATTCTTAGAATATGAAAACTTTTTTAACATTAATCATTCAATTCTTACAGAATTCAATTTCTATTCATTCAAAAATATGGTATAAAAGAAAATCCATATACCAGTTGATAAATATATTGGACATCAAAGAATAATTCTTAGCTAATTTTCTTAATTAATTGCCCATAATTGAAAAATTAATTTCCAGCAGTAGAGAGAAGAAATTATACCTAGAAAATTCTTAAATTAACAACTTTATCAAACCTGGTTTCTTGAAAATTTCAAATGTCTATGAAGTTAAAAATTGGTAGAATAATTTTCCAACCATGATTGCAATCTTAGATTACTTGGTGCTTCTTTCGTTAGTTCTCCGATGGCTATTTCTGTTTGCTCCAGTAATAGTTTCTCATAGCAAGCTTGTGTGAAATTCACATGATCCTCATCGGTGTCTTTAGTAATGGCAACCATACAGGATTGAATTTGATCTTTTCCCTTCATATTGAGTATGATGTAAATCCCTAGTTTTTCAATTTAAGGAAAAGGCTTTTGGGAAAAGTTGAGAGGTTTTGAGAGAAAAGGGTCCTATATAATAAAAATAAATAAACATTAAATAATTACCCATTAATAACCTAAGTGATAAAGAATAGAAAATAATATTTGAAATAAAATTGGTCTTCTTTCACTATGGTAAAAACGTTGTGTTTTAATCCCAAGCTCCTAATTCAACCATTTTAATTTTTCCAACAAAACTAAAAAAGAAAATAAGATTAGATTAAAATCAATAAAATGTAGAAGATTGAAAAAATTAATTTTAACTAACTTAAAAATGAGCTACTATCTTATTATGTGCCTTATGGGATAAGAATCAACTAAATAGAAAAATAAGAATATAAACTGAAAAACATAGTTCTGGTTTTTTAATTCCTAGCTCGACTTCCTGATTATATTTACTCTTTAAAGAGGTTCCTTAATGTGATTGCACATGCTAGTGAGTCAAAAATTCTTTCAACAAATGGCTTATGGTAGCATACCAAAGCTTATAATGTTGTTTCCATTTGTCCTTTTAAGGTGGCCCTTTATACTAATAGCCTACAGCAAATTATTTTTCAAAACTGAGTCTTTAATTTCTCAGCATTGATTAAGGCTGACCACAATTCATCTTCCTCATTATTTTCAAAAGCCTATTGAACTAGTGGTTAAATTACATCTGCAGAACAAACATTAAAAATGTACATGTTGAACTTAATAACCTTGTAACAGCCTGATTAGATGACTGCCTCCACAACCCAACACAAGACCTTTCTAACATGTTTTGTCCTCACTCACATGCTTCTTGAGAAAACTTCCTAGGAGGTCACTCATCCTATAATTGTTTTAAATGAAGCATGCTTAATTATGGAGTTCTTACGGAATGAGCACCGAAAAGATGGGTGCACCTTATTTGTATGGATAATAACTATCTAATATCTTAAGCTATTTTTGATTGCATAGTCCCATACCTACACAATCTTGCAATCACTTAACTATGCAACCTCATCCTTACATAGTCTCAAGATCCTTCTTTGCAATCTATCTGCACAACATAAATATCTATAAGAAAAATTAGCTCATTAACCTGCATTATAATATCTTCACGAACCTCGATAAGATAACTTATCAACTTGTCCACCAACTGTATCATAACTTCAGTCTTTTTCAAAGGTCATACATTCAAAGAATTATAAACAGATGAAGGTATAATATTTATTGATGCACCCAAATCATACATAGCATTTTTAATGCCAATGTTTCTGATTTTAATGGGGATTGTAAATACATGCTTGTCCTTACATTTAGGTAGCATTTTCTTTGAATGATGGTTGATACACTCTTGTTGATAGTCACTTTTTGAAACCCAATTAATTTCCTTTTATTAGTGTAAAAATCCTTAAGGAATTTTGCATACCTGAGCACTTGCTTGATTGCATCAAGTAAAGGAATGTTAACTTGTACTTTTAAAAATGTTTCCAAAATTTCCTTTTGCTCTTTTTTTTTTCATTTTTTCCAATCTCTCAGGGAACAGACATTGAATTGTTGTTGGCTTCTCCTAAATTTTATTATTTTTATCAACTTTTTCCAGTTTAGAATTTTTTTTATCTTTGGTTCATTTTCCTCATTAGTTTTTAGCTTTTTAGTGGCATTGTTTGGTAGAATTTTGCTACTTCTAAGGATCACTACATTCACGTTCTCTTTCAAATTTACTTTTGCTTAAGATAGAAGCTTGCCTCTTGATTCCAACTTACCTACTGATGTTGCAATTTCAGAAACCTGATTTTCCAGATTTTTAAATCTAGTTTCAACAGCCTATTTGAATTGCTGAGTGTTAGTTGCTAAAGTCTTAACCATGTCCTCTAAAGATATGCTTGATGATTGTTGGTTTGAATGCTACTAAAAATTGGATGCTCTTGCTGGTTTAAGATTTAATGCCAAATCCTACATTACAGAAGTAAGTTATGAGATTTGTGATTCAAGGTTTAAAATACTTACCTTATAAACTCTTCTCAGTAGGTGTCGCTTGGTGGAAAATGACTGAATGTTAGCTGCCATGATCGTTATTAAAGGGAAAGCCCTTAGTTTAATTTATTCAAAGTTTACACTCTACGGTTTAATACCATTACACACTATATATAATTCTTATATACGCTTGTAAGGATCTTCATTTTCTAAGCCTCTAAAAGTGGGTAATAATTGTATAAGTCCAGATTTTAGTTCCAAGGGCATTGTCAAGTCCTTATAGGTGATACACAATAGGGTTTGGTGTATTGGCACGACAACCATTTATCGTAGAGTTTACTGATTAACATCCATAACAACTTTGTTAATACTTTTGTTATCCGTATTGTCTTCACTAGCAGTTCTTCGTAGGTACTCAAACTCTTCGATATAGAGGTTAATTTTGTGATTTTTGCTTCTTTCCTCAACCCTTTTGCAGTCTTCTTGATTTGTATATCAGAGCTTAAGTTACCTGTAGAAGATCGAGTCATAAATAAAGAATTAAAGAACACTAGTCAATCATCCCTGACAATGATACCAAATTGAAAATGAAAAGAAATACTTGAATTAATTAAAGAGAATGAAAACAAGAATAATTTAATTCTTAATATTCCACACCCCTTATAATAGGAACAAGCCTCCTATTTATAGGATTTGAGTGGACTAGATAAAATAGATAAATAAGTATCAACCCTTACCTTCTATTAAAAACTTTCAAATTTGATCCTTATCTAACTTTTGAATTCAAAAATGGAAAACAACTTCATCAGGTCTTTTGACTTCCTCTTATGCCCATAAGCCTTGGTCATAAGCCCTTGTATTCTACCTTTAACTCTAAAACATAGTAAAAATGCCATTTTATCTATCTTTTTACTTTTTCTCTATTTTCACTTGTAAATACAAAAATAAGACCAAGTCAATTATTCTAGCCAAATTTCTTATCTAAAATAGACTGGCTTAGATATGAAAAGCACATAATTTGGCATTTGATCAGGGTCACTCATCGTGATGACACATGTTGGTTGAGTAAAAAATCCTTTATAAAATGGCTTGAGGTGATGTCTATTTACTTTGAATATTTTTCCTGAGTCTAAACTTTTGATTTCAATTGCACCTTACGAGAAAATTCGTTTAACTTTAAATGGACGTAGCCATATTGACTACAATTTCTTAGAAAATAATGCTAACTTGGAATTGTATAATAACACCTTCTACTCAACTGTGAATTTTTTATGCTTCAAATATCTATCATGGAATCTTCGTGCCTCATCCTTGTAGATTTCTAAATTTTCATAGGCTTCATTTCTTATTTCTTCCAATTCCTGAATTTGTAACTTCCTATGATTCCTAGCCTCGTCAATTGACATGTTGCACTGCTTAATTGCCCAAAAGGCTCTATGTTCTAGTTTTACTAGCAAATGATAAGGTTTACCAGAGACTATTTTGAAGTGTGACATGCTGAGAGGACTCTTGTAAAAAATCCTATATGCCCACAGAGCATCATTAAGTCAAAGGCTCCAATATCGTCTATTAGGACTAAATTTTTTTTCAAAATTGACTTGATTTCTCTATTCGTAATGTTAGGTTGTCCATTCCTTTGGGGGTGATAGGAAATAGTCATATGATGGGTTATGCCAAATTTTATGGAACAAGGCTACAATCTATCGATTACAGAAATGCATCCCTCAATCATTGATAATTGCCTTGGGAATTCCAAACGTGTTGAACATGTTAGTCCTAATAAAGCTAACTATAGTTTGAGCATCATTAAATTTGGTAGCCTTAGCTTACACTCATTTTGATATGTAGTTAACAAATACCAGTATATAAACATTGCTAAATAAAGGTAGGAATGGTCCCATAAAATCCATCCCCCATACATCAAATACTTTGCATATCAAAACTCCTTTTTGAGGCATCTCATTTATTTTTCCTAGGCCTCCTATCTTTTAGAAATTTTCATAATTTTTGCAAAATAAATAAGCATCATGATGAATTATTGGCCAATACAAGCTGCTTTCTAATATTTTCAATGCTATCTTCCTTAGACCAAAATATCCACCACAGGCCTATGTGTGATAGAACAGAAGAACATAATTGACTTTAGTTTCTGGAATACACCTCCAAACAATCTAATCAGCATAATGCTTCCAAAGAAATGGTTTATCCAAGATATAGTATTTTGCATTGCTTCTGATTTGATTCTTTTCATTTCTTGATAGCTCCTCTAGTAAATTTCTGGTACAAAGAAAATTAACTATATCAGCATACTAAGGGGATTTTATAAAGTCATGTAACATAAACTCATTAGGAAATTCATCATAATCCTTGGTTGGTTCCAAATTTAGCAATATGCTCAAATGATCAACTACTAAATTTTTTAAACCCTTCTTATCTAGCAGCCCTAAGTTGAATTCTTGTAGTAACAAAATCTAGCAAATTAATTGCAGTTTAACTTCCTTATTCTTCATTAGGTACCTAAGAGCTGCATGATCTAAAAATATAACACTTTAGCACTAAGTAAATAAGAATAGAATTTATCCAATGCAAAAACTATAATATATAATTCTTTCTCAGTTGTAGAGTAATTAAATTTAGTGTTATCTAATGTCTTTGACACGTAGCTTATCACATGAGGATTTTTTCCATTTCTCTAGCCGAGTACAACTCCTACGATATAAATACTGGCATCACACATGATTTTGAATGATAATTCCTAATTCAATGGTTGCATCACAATGACTTCTTTCTATAGGAGCTTACAAAGTAGTTGAGCAATCATTGAAAAATCTTTCATAAATCTCCTGTAAAATCCTATAGGTTTCCTTTTCCATAACGTCCATAATAATTGGATTTAGTTTGCACTGAGCTTCTCTTACCGATTTTTGATCAGGTTTAAGTAATATATGATGCATACATGTAGATGGGATGATTCATTGAATATCAGCTATTGTCCATCTGATTGCTTCCTTGAATTTTTTAATGCATCCATTAATGCTTTTTTCTCAGCTTCACTGAGTTTATTAGAAACAATCACGAGAAGTGTTTCACCATTTCCTAAAAATGCATACTTTAAGTGGCTAGGTAGCAGTTTTAATTCCATATCAGGTGCTTGAAAAATTGAATGGGAAAGTTTAGTATATAGATTGATTAATTTTAGATTTAGTTCAATCTTTTGCTCTATGTTCAAATCATTAATGGCTTGTATCAGATTATCTTTTAAGACTAAATAGTCTTTATGATATTCAGCATTGTTAAGTACCAAACATAGTTCATCTTCTTTATTAATCTCAAAAATCTAGTGCACAATTGGTTCAGTCACATTTACATTATAAATATTAAAAATGTCAAAAGGGTACTTCATTGCATCGTACATGTTGAACTTAATAACCTCCTCGTCGAATTCCATTGTTAACATTACATCATGAACATCAATCTTGGTTTAAGATGTCTTTAGGAATGGTCTTCCTAATAGAAGATCAGATGATTTTAAAGATCTCTTACTATCCATCTGTACAACGTAAAAATTTGTAAGAACAATAAGCTTGATAACCTGCACCAAAACATCTTTAAGAACTCCGATAGGATAAATCGTCAACCTGTCCGCTAACTGTATCATAACTCTAGTTTCTTTTAAAGGTTCTACATTCATAGATTCATAAATAGATGAAGGCATAATATTTATTGACGCACCCAAATCACACATAGCATTTTTAATGCCAATGTCTTCAATTTTAATAGGGATCATAAACACACCCTTATCTTTACATTTAGGCGGCATTTTTCTTTAAATTATTGTAGATATACTTTCATTCACACTCACTTTTTGAAATCCAATTAACTTTCTCTTATTCATGTATAAATCTTTAACAAATTTTACGTACTTGGGCACTTGCTTAATTCCATCAAGTAAAGGAATGTTGACCTGTACTTTCCCAAAAGGTTCCATAATCTCTTTTTGTTCTCTTTCTCTTTTCATTTTTTCTAAACGCTTAAGGAAGGGGCACTAAACTGCTATTTATTGAACATATTTTTTGTTATCTTCAACTTTCTCCAGTCTAAAATTTTTGGTCTCTAGCTCCTTCTCCTCATCAGGTTTCGACTTCTAGGTAGAAATTTTTAGCAATGTTTTGCCACTTCTTAAGGTCATTGCATTTGCACTCTCTCTTAAGTTAACTTTTGCTTAGGATGGAAGCTTTCCTTTAGACTTTATTTTGCTCAACGATGTAGCAATTTGGGATACTTGATTCTCTAGATTTTTAAATCTGGTTTCTACAACTTATTGAAATTGTTATGTGTTAATGACCCAAGTTTTAACCATATCCTCTAAGGACATACCTGATGGTTTGTACTGATTGGTACAATGCTAAACATTATTTTACTGGTTCCCGTATCATAGATTTGGACGGTCGCGTCAACCCAAATCATATGTTTTGGAAAATGGATCGTCCTTCCATTAAGGCGGACCTGGAAATACTCCAACTGCATTGGCTTATTCTTTCTCTTCCTCTTCTTCAATTAATAACATTTATCAGTTTGATGGTTAGTCTGCATACATATTCTACATGCTCTTACTGGTTTGAAATTCACAACTAAATCCTTTATCATAGAAGTAAGTTATGAAATTTGTAATTCAAGGTTTGAAGTGCTTACTTCATGAAATTTTCTCAATGGTTCTCGATCGATAAAAAATGACTAAGCATTAGCTGCCATAATCATAATTAAATAATACACATCTTATGGCATTTTATTCATAATCATGCCATTGCTTGTTACATCCATCATTTTTTTGCTTAATTAATAGTAGTCACTCATAAAAATATTGGATTAGGTTCTGCTTGGTAACTCTATATTGAGGATATAAGGCGCACAACCTTTTAAAATGCTCTCAGTATTCATGAAGGCTCTCTACATCTTTCTATTTTATCATGTAGATATCCCTTTGAATTTAGGTGACTTGTTTTGTAGGAAAAAATTTATCCAAAAATTATCGTGCCATCTAATTCCAAGTGGTAAATGTTTCAGATGGCAAGTAATTCTAACAATCCTTTACCATATCTATAAGAGAAAAAGGAAATGCTCTTAGTTTAATTTATTCAAGGTTTACTCCTTATGGTTTCATGCCATTACACATTACAAAAAATTCTTTTAAATGCTTGTAAGGATCTTCATTTAAGCCGCTAAAGGTGGATAATAATTATATAAGTTCAGATTTCAGTTCTAAGGGAATTGTCAAGTCCTCATAGGTGATACCCAATGGAGTTTGGTCAATTAGCATGGCAGCCATTTATTACAGAGTTTGCTAATTAACAGCTATGATGACTTCGTTAATGCTTCCATTATCGATATTATCTTCACTAGCTATTACTTCATAGGTGCTTAAACTCTCCGATATAGAGGCTAACTTTTTGATTTTTGCCTCTTTCCTTAATCTTTTTACAGTCTTCTTGATTTCAGTATCAAAGTTCAAGTTACATGTGGAAGATCGAGTCATAAAATAAAGAATCAAAGAACATTAGTTACCGTCCCCAGCAATGGTAGTAAAATTTGATCAAGTGTCGAAACCATCAAATTTATTCCTACTTCCCCAACATAGAAATATAATAATTTTTTACAATAATAGAAGAAGGATCGATTCCATAAGGATGGGAGGATCCTTCGATTGTTTACGAAGAAGTAAAAGTAAAAATATTTTTGAATTGGTGAGAAATAAAATAAAGGAATAACAAAATTTAATTTGGAGAAAATCAATGTAGAGAATTTCCTAACCAAAAGCTTACAAAAACATTCATTGAAAAATCATGATCATCTATTCAAATATAGTCTAATGGTAAATTTACTAAGCAAGTTATAGAACATGGAATAAAAGCTTCATATAGACCAATTCTTCCTTAATATTAAGATGACCAGGAAATAACTCATACAATCACCTCTAATCCGTAAATAGACATGATGGAAATAGATTCACACTTAGTCTTTTAGACACCATATAAAGAATTAGAAGAACTTGACCTAAGTTAACACTTAAGAATTAGCTTTGCCATATTCAAACTAGATCGCTAAAACTCATAAAGAAATTTAAATGCCTTTTACCTTGATTAACACTTTGATTGCTACTCCAATAAGTTGAGTGATAATTCTAGAGCAAATAACTTGTATACTAATATATAGAAATTAAAATTGTACAACAGGCCCTTTTTACACACTTCCAAGAACTGCAATGAATTAATTGAAGTGAATAGTAAATTACCATTGAAAATAAAAGTGAATAGTAAATTACCATTGAAAATAAAACCATTTTGATCTCATATGATCCTTAATGAATTAATTGCATTGCTTCCAATTAGGAATAAAAAGTGCCTAGCCAAGCATTAGTGGCAACAATATAAAAATAAAACGAAGAAGAAACATAAATAAAATATTCAAGTAGATGAAAGAGAAGTAAAATAAATAATTTAATTCCTCAATTCTTCCCTTTTCTATAATAAGAACAAAGCTCCTATTTATAGAAGTGAGACAACTAATAAAATAAATAAATAATAACTAGGAAAATATTTCTATCTTCTGTTCATAAACTTTGATCTAATCTCTATCTGAAATTTGAATTTAAAACTAAAATAGCTTCATTAGGGATTTTTACTCCTCTTGTGCCCATAAACCCTGGTCATAAGCCCCATGTATTCTACCTTTACCACTTAAACATGGTAAAAATGCCATTTTATCCATCTTTTTACTTTTTCTCTATTTTTACCTATAGAATACAAAAACAAGACCAAGTCAACTGTTCTAGCTAGATTCCTTACTGTGAGCGTACGTATCTGTTTCTCGGCTTTTCCAGTTTTACAGGTTTTAACTTTTGAGGAAAACGGAATATGTGGAGTCGCCACCTAGTTTGTTTCTATTAACCCAATTGAATTAATTTTGAAAACTAGGAAATAAAACTTTGGTTTTTCAAAGTTGAAAACATCCTTAGTTTCTTCAGAGTGTGGGTTCAGGATTTCAAATCTATTTGTA
>CANYBF010004524.1:0-14286 GCA_948192965.1 Dalechampia spathulata | reverse complement strand
AATCAATCTTTTACTTTTAGATTATTTATTATAATCGGTAAAAAAAATATAAAACGCAAAGCTATAATTTTTTTTTTTTTTTTTTTTTTTTTCGCTTTTCTTGTTTCAGTTTTGCTTCAACTTCACCTCCAAGAGCCTTGCTTTTATAGGAGGGGGGAAAAAGGCAGATCTTTTTGGCTGGATTTTTGTAATTTGGTTCTTGAAAATACATATAGAAAATGATTCTTCTCTTTTATTCATAAGATACGTATCAATTATTATATAATAAAGATAATTAAATATTATATATATATATATTCATATAAACTGATTGAATAGTTGATTCAATGAAAATGGGAAAGAGGCAATGGAAGTTGTGATAACACTGATAATTTATGATTGAAGAGATATAATTATATGTCACGATGTTCAGATGTGGGGTATGATTCCCACTAAATATGAAATTATAATGGTTAGGTACAATATGATAGGCATGTGCAAATTGACTTTATATTATTACACGCATAGTAAACTTTGTCCTAAAGAGAAATTCAGTTTCATGTGCACATTAGGATATTACTTTAATCAGAAATACTCAATTGACTAGACTCGAGCCGGCAGCCTTTTCCAAAGCATTTGACTCGCATAAATGGAATCCAAAAATTTAAATTAAATTAAAAGTTAAATTTATATTTATTAGTAATTAAAGTGAAGTATACAATTTTTGATCCAATGATTGAGTGCCTTTCCTCCCCTTTAGATCTCAAGTTCGAATGCTCGTGGTTGTCAATAATTCCTTTTATTTTAAAATTTAAAATGATGGAATAAAATCCCTTACCACTTGACTATTCAACACTTCTTATTATAAATTGAACCAAAATGAAAATTTAGATTGATTTTTGATAATTTTTAATCACCCCTAAATATATCCAATCCATGCTTCATATTGGAAGACAATTATACAAATTATCAAGTTATATTTTTATTTTAATTACGTTAAATTTGCATTTAAATTTTCTTAAAATGTATAATGGATTTTTATTAAACTTGAAAAATAATATGGAAAACAAACCCACCTATCACGCACCAATACTTGAACTATAAACTTGTTTTACCAAACAATTAGGAGGAAAAAATTATTTAAAAAACCCAAATGGACAAAGAACCATTTTAATTAGGTGAGTAGCCATTCAAACATTAATTTGCTTAATAAAATGAGCTAAGACTTTTGAAAATAGATTTTTATACAACTCACTAACAAATGATTCAATTCTAAACCGGATTCATTTTACCAACCTCAAAATACGTTCGATATCTAAATCTTTATAATTTTTTACTATACTTTTTCATCCATTAATTATACATATATTTATAATTATTCATTATTTTTTAGCACATTGTTGAATTTAAATTTTTAATTTTGATAAAAAATTAAAATTGATAAAAAAAATTCATTTTGGACAAAATTTGGATAAAATATTTATTTGAAAATATTTATTATTTGTGAAATATATTTTATACTAACTCTATTTCAAGTAATTATTTGTAAATTTTATTGAAAATATGGATCAGATAAAGAAGAGTCACACCTAAAATTTAATAAAAATAAAAGTAGAACACACAAATTTAAGTGAAAAACCCCCAAACAAATTAGGATAAAAATCATGGACAAAGAATCGAAGAATTTTATTAAAAAAATAAATAATATGAGTTACAAAATACCCTCTATTATTTTTCCTCTACTCTCTTCTCTTTTTCTTTCATATTTTTGTGAGATTTTGGGATGCTCTGCTGTCTTAACTCATATGCTTATTTATAGACAGAGGGTACATGTATAAACCGTGTACCCAGCTAACAATTTCTAACTTTTCTTTTTTTTTAATTACATTTTCAATTTATATGGCGCCCTCACCTAACACTGTCAAATATGGTGGGTGTCGCCTCCTTTACAGCTGACAATTTCCCATTTAAAGATTTGATTGATAATCAATCAGATCTTCCCACCATTCTTTCATCCTTGTCTTTCTATGCTGCTTACACTTATGTCAGGCCATTAGAGGATCGACAATAGATAAACTTGTCAATGTTGACTACTTTTGTCAAAAAGTCTGCTAGATTGTCTTTAGTATAAATTTTTTGCATATCCATTGTGGCCTCTTCCACTTTCTCTCGAACGAAGTGATACTAAACTCGTATATGCTTTGACTTGGAATGAAAAGCTACGTTCATTGCAAGATGCAAGGCGCTCTGACTGTTACAAAATAAAACCATCTTTTCTTGTTCATGCTCGAGTTCCTGCATTATCATTTTCAATCACACTGTTTCTTTACTAGCTTGTGTAGCTGCAACATATTCTACTTCTATTATTGAAGTTGTCATAATTGACTACAATTTTGATACCCAGCTTACAACTCCGCCAGTAAGTGTGAACACATACCCTGTGATGGATTTTTTTCTATCAAGATCACCTGTATAATCCGAGTCAACATATCATCTGACAATAAAGTCTGATCCTCCATAACACATAGCAACATCTAAGGTCCCCTTAATGTATCTTAGGATCCTCTTCACTGCATTCTGATGCTCTCTGCCAGAATTCATCATATACCGACTTACTACTCCCACTACATGTGCAATGTCTGGTCGTGTACAAATCATCGCGAACATTAAACTCCCCACTGCTGATGCATACGGTACTCGAGACATTTCCATCCTTCCTTCTTCATTGCTAGGACACATACTGGAGGATAACTTGAAACTAATAGGAAGTGTGGTAGAAATTGGCTTACAGTCTTGCATGTTGAAGCATCACAAAACTTTCTTCAAATAATTTTTCTGAGAAAGCCAAATCTTCCTGTTGCTTCTGTCTCAATGAATTTCCATCCATAGAATCTTGTTTGCTGGTCCCAAGTCCTTCATTTCAAATTTCCTAGCCAACTGCGCCTTCAATTCTTCAATATGATCTTTGTTGGAGCCTGCTACCAATATGTCATCTACATAGAACAATAAGATAATGAAATCACTACCAAACCTCTTAAAATATGCACAAGGATCTGCATTCAGTCTGTTGTATCCAAGGCTCATGATGAAGGAATCAAATCTTTTATACCAACACCTAAGTGCTTGCTTTAAACCGTATAAAGATTTGTTCAACCTGCAAACCAAGTTCTGCTTTCCTTTTCTTTAAAACCTTCTGGCTGGAGCATATAAATTTCTTCTTCAAGATCTCCATGAAGAAAAGTTGTTTTCACATCTAACTATTTCAGATGTAAGTCAAATATAGCACACATTGCCAGAACTACCCAAACATTTGTCAGTCGAACCATAAACGAAAATATTTCATTGAAGGCAATCCCCTCTTTCTAAGCATATCCTTTCACCACCAATCTTGTACGAAAGCGCTCCACTTGATCATCACTATTTCTTTTGATCTTAAAAATTCATTTGTTACCAATGGCCTTTCTTCCTTATGGCAACGTTATAAGCTCCTAAGTCTTATTTTTATGCAAAGCTTCCATTTCTTCCTACATTTTTGCCATCCACTGAGATGCATCTGAACTGTTCATTACTTCTTGGAGAGTTTATGGTTCCCTTTCCTCAGTTAAAAGATAGTATACAACATTACTACCCATAATATAATCATTATGCTAGGATAGTATTGACTTTGCACGTTTTCCTTTTCCAAGATCTACCTCTTCAGACTTGGTTGACTTTGTTTCCTCATGCTCTGGTGCTGCTTCAGAAGAATCTCTTTCTGTAGACTTCTTTTCCACCTGTACAACTGTAGTTTCTTCACTTTCTTTCAAAGTGATATCATTATCTCCCTTCAATTTATCTTCCAAGAAGATAACAACCTTGCTGACTATGACCTTGTGGGCAGTGGGATCCTACAGGCGATACCCCTTTACACCATCAGCATACCCTAAGAACAAGCACTTCCTGGATTTCGGATCCAACTTTATAGTTTCTTAAGCATTGTACATCACGTACACAGGACTTCCAAATATATGGAGGTTTGAATAATCAACTAGCTTCCTAGTCCACATCTTCATTGGTGTTTCCAATTCAATTGTTGTAGATGAAGATCGATTAATCACATAACAGGCGGTGTTGACTGCTTCTGCCCAAAATGCCTTATCTAAGCTTGCAACTCCCAACATTGCTCTCGTTCTTTCTAACAGAGCTTTGTTCATATACTATGCTACTCTATTTTATTATGGATAGTGAACTGCCTTTTGATGCCTTCCTGCTTGCAAAAGCTATCAAATTCATTACCAGTATATTCTCCTCCATTATCTATCCTCAAACACTTAATCTTATTGCCTGAATCAAGTTCAACCTACACTTTGTAAGATTTGAAAGTTGTGAACATATCTCCCTTACTCTTGATAGTATACACCCAATATCTCCTGGAGTAATCATCGATGAAGGACACAAAGTACTTTGCTCCTCCTAGTGATGAAACTGGTGCTTGCCATACATCAAAGTGAACCAATTCAAGAATATTCTTACTTCTAGAATTGGATGTGTTGAACTTTAATCGATATTACTTGCTTGTAACACTTGAACTTGAAGTAACATATGCTTCTCCTTTTTGCACAGTCTCTCCACACAATATATATAAATTCGTAACAACCTTTTCTCCTTGATAATCACCAGCGCTCCTCAACTAATCTTCATGATGCCTTTCTGAACTTTGAAAGTGCAATCTAGATTATTCAGTTGTCCTATAGATAACAAATTCTTCTTGAGGCCTTCCACATATCACACTCCTTGAATAGTATGGACTATTTTATTATGCATCTTCAATCTGATGGTTACAATGCCTATAATCTTTAAGGCATTATCTTCACAGCTCTATACAGATCCTCCTAAGATAGGTTTATAATGATGGAACCATTCTCTTTAAGAGGTCATATGATAACTTGCTCTTGAGTCAAGAACCCGTACATCAGCATACTTTTTCCTGTTCTTAGTAGATATTGTTGTTTCACAGCACAATACATTTCCATCATTTGAAGTGCTTGTCATGTTCCCTTGAGAATTAGAATTCTTCAGACTCCAACAATTCTTCTTCAAGTGACCCTTCTTACCATAGTGGTAACATTTAAAATTCTTTTTACTCCTTGATTTTGACCTACCATGATTTTGACTCCCACTTGAGCCATGGTCTGTTGATCTCCCTCTCATCACTGTCAAGGCTTCCACTTATTGTGAACCTGCTTGCTTGTCTTCCTTTTTCTTTCGTTGATTTTCTTCTTCAAGAATAGCTGCTGCTATATCATCAAAGACTAGAGAATCAGAAAGAATATTATTTGTTAAATTGATGATGAGCTGATCATACGAATCTGGTAAACTTTGGAGTAAAAGTTTCGCACGTTCTTGGTACTTTATTTTATAGCCCAATGATGTAAGCTGTGAAAATAGCGTATTCAAGATATTAAGGTGCTCCGTCACTGAAGTAGATTCTGCCATTCTCAGGGTGTACAATTTTCTCTTAAGGAAAATTTTATTGTGCAATGACCTAGCCTCGTACAATCTGATCAAGTGATCTCAGATCTCCTTTATCATTTTCTTTTCTTCTATAGTGAACAAGATCCCATCTGCAAGTACTAAATGTAGGTTCGTTATAGCATTTCCATTCATCTCATTCCATTTATTATATGTGTAATCCTGCGGCCTTTCACTGATCGCCGCCAGACAACCATCTTTTTTCAAGATAGCCTTTATCTTCAATTTCTACAGTGAGAAATTTCTCCTGTTGAACTTCTCGATCTTAAATTTTACCATCATTGCTTTTATCACAATTTCACTATTTGTGATATAATCTAACTTATTTTCTGTTGTGGAGAATCTAATTTAATGGCAACCATAGAGCATACGATAAGTAAGTATATGTGCACAAAACAGTATCATGAACAGTAACTCTGCTACAATAATCGCTATAGTACCTCTGCTACAATGATCGCTACAGTATTTGCTACAATAATGGACATAATGAATAGTCGTTAGCCTAATATACTGCTACAGTACCACGCTACAGTACCGTCAACTTTTTGAATTATTATTTATCACTGTTCATGAAATTCAACTTTTTACATCTGTTTTTCGAATGGATCACACCAAAAAATTCCTCGTAATTTTAAATTCCTTTTGGCGTACTCCTTTTCAAAAAATTCCTTCAACAAGAACCAAAGCTCTGATAATACTTGTTAAAAATACTAACCGGATAAAGCAGAGTCATAGCTAAAATTTTAAAAAAAATAAAAGATAGAACATAAAGATTTACGTGAAAACCCCCAAATAAATTAAGGTAAAAATCACGAACAAAGGATCAAATAATTTTATTAAAGAAATAAATAATACGAGTTACAAAATATCCTCTATTATTTTTCTTCTCCTCTCCTCTCTTCTTTTTTTCTCTCGTGTTTTTGTGAGATTTTGGGATGTTTTACTGCCTTAACTCATCTACTTATTTATAGGCAGAGGGTACGTACCCAGCTAACAATTTCTGACTTTCCTTTTTTTAAAATTACATTTTCAATTTATGCGGTGCAATGTGGTGGGCATCACCTCCTTTACGGCTGATAAATTTAATATAATTTATTTCCACAGAAATAAATTATTTGAAGAATAATGAATATAAATAAACTTTCTTCTATATGTGGCATTACAATAAGTCTAAGATTTTTCCTATTTACATTTATGGGAGAAGTTTCAAGGATAAAACGTGAAGAATATTTATGAGGATAATTATGAAGATTTTAAGATTTTAATGAAGATTTGCTTTTTTAGGGTATTATAGAAGCTTAAAACTAAATTAATTATAAAAGATTTTAAAAGATAAAATTTATAAAGATTTCAATAATTAATTTTTCAAATTTTAGTTTTTAATACATTTATTCTCACAAAATTGCTTTTGAAACAATATTTTGAAAAGATGTTTTATTTTTGAAATATAACAACTATCGTTTTGAGTTATGAATGTTTTGAGTACATAATTAGAATGCACTACAAATGAAACTAACTAATCATTGACATATCAAAAAAATTTTTAAAAGTTTTATATTGAATACTTACTCTCAACATTATATAAGAAATTATATTGAGTTTGAGAGAGTTTTATACTGTTAGCCTACTAATACTTATAGTTGTAAAAGTTTCTAAGTTAATTTTAAAAACTACTTGTAGTAAAATTTTAAGTTAGTGAAACCTTAAATCATTTGATTTGAAAAAATAGATATAAGTATTAGATCAAATTATTATAATTCATAATGTTTATTTTCTTTTCTCTCTACTTCTTCTTACTATTAATGTGCCAACTTTCAAAATATTCTTTATTTTATTTAAAAGTTTTTATTAACATAATATCTTAGTTTTTGGTATTATGTTTTACCATTTTTGAAAAGAAAAATTTTTGAAAATTAATTAATTTTAATTTGCATTATTTATTATTTTCAAATTGACTTACTTATTATTTTAAATTTTATTTTAAAATTAATTTATCCGTCATCATTACTTTGGAACTAATATATCAATCATTCCATTAACTTGTTATTTCAACCAATATAACGATAACTTTTGAAATAGTATTGTGTGTTTTGATTAAATTAAAATATTACTTTTTTTTTAATTATTAGATAGCATAAAATATTAATTTTTATTAAATATTTCAATTCTAAAATGCTATATGAACAAGCAATCATCAAGAACTACTATATAAATATTAATCATTATCAAAATAATATCCAATTACTAAAATAACTAAATGTAATTATACAATTAATTTTATCAAATAAGGTCATTAGTTAATAATTTGATTGCTCATACTGTTCGTTTTTGTTATTAATCTTTATGTATTGAGGGTTTCGTGATGTAATATTCAGGAGAAACTTGTAAAGAATACCGGTAGGTATGAATTCTTGAAGTAAATGTCTGGTTTCTCTTAAAAAATATAGTTGCTTCATAATAAAATTTTTTTTCTATAATTGCTTAATAACAAAAAAAAATTAAATGAGATTAATTTCACATAAAAAGTAAAAATGTAAGATTATGAATTTATTAATATATAATGATACATGTTAATTTTTATTAAATATTAAGTATTCGGTAGTTTTATATTAATTATTTATGATCATCATTAATTCTTAATATTTAAATAATAATTAATAAATACTTAATATTTAATTAAAATTAATATATATAATTATATTATTAAAAAATTTATAATATTGTGTAATAAATTCGTATTATCCAATCCGATAATGTTTGATAAAGATAGAATGAGACATCATTAGCTTTTGAAATTGTTGAGAAGCACGAGTTGACAAAAATGAAGTTTGGTCTATAATCCACCGTCGTTTAAACGTAGGTGGAGTTTGGTATGTTATATATATATATATATATATATATATATATATATATATATATATAATAAGAAACTATAAATAATAAATAAATAAAATGAAGAATAAGTCTTCCATAAAGAGTTCGGTTTTCGTTCATAATAAGCCATCTCTACTCTAATTCTAAAATTTAGTTTTATAATGATGAGCTTGCCAAATAATTCAATCACATGAGATTCTGTGCTATATTATTTACAATAATATGCCAACAATTATGGGTGTTGTTTAAATTTCTTGTAGTTATATTTATATATTTATATGTTTGATAAGTTAGGGTCAATTACATTAAAACTAGATATATCTAAATACCCCTCTTTTATGGTATATTGATCATGTTGACTTCTTCTAGCTTATTTTCAGATGAGAAAATCAAAAAGCTATTGATGTTTTAAATTTTTTTTTATCTTAAAAATTATTTGATTTTATTTATATTTAATTAATTTTAATTTATTAATAATATTTATATTTATAATAGCATTCAAATACAACTTTAACAGATACTTTAATTAATCAATTAATAATTATTAACTATAACTACATCAATGAGGAAGAGTATAATTTACTATAACTACATCAAATGAATTTTTAAATTGATCGAGTTTTTCCGTGATACCAATTATTACTTCATTAATAGCTTCATCATTAGGTTTGATCATTATAGATTAATACCAAAATCTATAATAGATCATGTTTACGTGGAAACTAATTATATTGGACAATTGAGAACAGCATAGCGTCCGTCAATAAACGTTGGAACTCCTAATTTTCTTCAGAATTTTGTAATTCAACGACCATAAGCGTTTCAAATATGCATACATCGTCCAGCAATTAAGCCTTATAGGCCCTTGTGGGGCTCGTTGGCAACCCAATAGGCCTGTGGTGCATTTCAGACCCTTCAGAAGGACGATAAGCCTATAAAACCAGTAGGACAGTGACCTATAGCTGAAGGGCTCTTAGAACGGACCACACAAATATGACACCAGTAATCCATATCCTACGTTACTGTATACGTATATTGCAAGAAATCAACTTTCTTATTTAAAAAAGGTGACCCTAAATTAGGGTGAAAATTTAGATAATATTATATAATTAACGTATCCAATTGATTTTCAGACTTACAAATAATTAATCCAAATATAAATTGATTTCTTGATCCAAAATCTACTAACCCACCACTAATTTATTGATTTATTCAGGCTAGACACGCAAAATAACTAGGAAATCAGTAAAATAACACTTTTAGTCTTTGAAGATTTTGCTATTGATACCAAGTATCAAATCAAAAAAATACTATAATCAAAAAAACATCTAAATTGGATATATCATAAATTTTTTAATCATAAATCAATTTAATTTAATTTTTATTTTTATTTTAGATTGAATCCAAAAATTAATTGATATCTAAATCTATTACTGAACTGAACCAAACCTTAAAATAGAATCTATTACAATAAAAATGATAAATATAGTTCATAAAAATAAGGATTGCATTGTAAACATATGTACTTATGCATTATATCAATATTATTTAATTATTGATTATATTTATCAAAGTTGTTTACTATATTTATCAACATCATTAATCAATAATTGGCTATTAGATTATAATCTAATGATCAATGGTCAAAATTCAATGATGAATGATCAATTATTAGTCAAAATTCAATGATAATATTTATCAACATTATCACCATTAACCAATAATCAATTATTGATCAATAATAATTACTAGTGATTAAAGATTAATGTTGATAAATATTGATGGATCTCGTATGAAAAAGATGTGAATTTGAATGGTATGAAGTATAACAATACTTAGCGCAAGCTAATTAATTATATAAGATGAATATCAACTTGCTTGTGATTATTATTGTGAGTTCGACTCAATAATTTCTTTGATTTATTAAGTTTTTACATAAAATTAATATTTAAAATGATTCAACAATTGGATATTTCTAAGCTTATATTCGAATATTTGAAATTGAATTAGCATGAAATCTTAGTTTATTTATGAATCCAAGGCCTATATAAATGAAACATATTGATATTTAATCCAATTCAACTAATTATATATAATGAGTATTGCTATCAATTTTATATTTTTAACATAACTCACATACACAAATTTTTACTGAGTCTTGAAAGCTTGAATATACAAATTTAGATTTACCTTGGAAAGTAATACTCATGAATTGAAATTTACATCTTTTAATTGTACAAACTATAACATTAAATCAAATAATTATTAAACTCAAAAGATTAAATTATTAGATAAGATTTTGCATCTTTTAATCATACAAATTATATAATATTAAATCAAATTAATGCTAAAATTTTAATCAATTTATGAATGTATTTATATTCTTCATATTTTTTATATAAAGATATATTTTTTAAATATAATAATTATATGATTGATCGATCTTTTTATCAAATAATTTTATTTTCGAAGTTGAGGTTTTAATTTTTTATAATAACACTTTATAGTTAAAAAACAAATAATAAAAATTGATTCTCACAATTAAAGAAAATGGATGTAAAACAATCCAAAAGGGCATACAAAAAAGTGATTGGATGATATTAAAAATGAAATTCATGTCTTGATTGTGCAAAAAAAGCCAAAATATAGAATAATAATATAATTTTATCATAATAAACACATGTCCAAAATTACAAGTCATGATTAATTAATTCAAAAATAAATAATAAAGCAATTCATTTTTATACACATTTTTTAAATTCTATTATAGAGAATGATATTTAAGTATATAATGAAATTCATCTCACTTTGCACAAAAGACATGAAGATTGGAAAAAGAAATAGGAAATGAGGAAAAAGGAATAATGGATCATTATATATATATATATATGTATTATTCATTGCTTTCTTTTCTTCCTGCCAAGATCTAATCCAATCAACCCACCCACCAACCAACAATCACATTCTCCTCATTCACTCCATCCCTTTTTATTTATTTTCCTTGAACATCTATGTTTTAATTATTTAGGGAACCATATTATATAATTTTTTGAGTAAAAACCTCTTTTCGATGAATATTTTAAACCCGATTCATATATAAGAATTTTAATTTTATATTTTGCTCAAATATTTTAAAATCTTTATCCTCTAATATACTTTATATCATCCTTTCTAATTATAAAATTTATAAGACAATTTACATTTATTGTCTCTCAACTTATATTTTATTCTTATTAAAATTTATTAATTTAATTTTGTTTCATAAAAATTATTAAACATTAATATCATTATGTGAAAATCTCTTGATTAATTCATGTCAAGCTACTATATATAAAAAATCAAATTTTATGTAATACAAAATTTAAAATTTTTATTTCATCATTTAATCATATATAAAACTATAAATCTCAAAATGTTATTATCATTTGATGAGAAATATTCGTTATTAGTAATTATGTGATAATTTAGATGGTCAGAATTTATTAATAAATGCTATTTTATTATATTTCTCATTTGCAAGTAAATTTTTTTTACAGTCAATATTAAAATCAAGAAATTTTAGCTAAAAAAAATATCAAGCAGGATGTTATGAATGTAAATGATATAAATATATATTTTATATGGAGAAACTTTGAAATAAACATAATTTGTTATGTATAACTATCAATTCATCAATAATATAATAGTAAGTATTAGTTTGCATTAAATATCATATATGTATCAATTATTATTATTATTATTATTATTATTATTATTATTATTATTATATTAATAATTAATAATAATTATATCCTAATTAATAATAAATATTACAATAATCAATGTACATGTGACATTTGATAAAAAATTAACAAATATTCATATATTATCGATCAATTTATAGTGTTAAAATAATATATGGAATGAATTTTGATAATTTTTCTTGCATATGAACTAAAGGTGAGCAAAGATTTTTGAACTGAAATGAAAAAATTGAAATCAAAATTTTATAATTAGTTATACATGATACATAACACATTTATATTTTTCTTTTTGATCATTATGATTTACACATGACATGCATATGATTTCATTTTAGAATATACTTTCTTCAATTTTTTTTAAAATGTTATTTTGATGAAAGATATTTGATTTATAATATCTTTTACTTTAATAAATTTATACAACTTTCCAATATTATTTTTAATTTTATTATTTTTTTAATATTAATCAATAATTTTCATCATTAATTTCATGTAATTTTAATGATATTTAATAAAGTAAAAAAGAATATTTTTAAAGAAATTATTAAAATTTAAATGATATTTAATCTGAAATATTTTAAAAAACCAAAAAATAATAATAATTAACCAAAAAAGCTTTCATACTTTCATAAAATGGGAGCTTAAATCTCTGTCCTCTAAATGAATAGAAAAGAGCTGCAAGAGATGATAAAAATAAATTAATTAAATTAAATTTGTAACTATAACTAGAGATAATTATTTTTATTATTTATTAATTTGTATAATAATTGATATTTGCATAATAATAATAATAATAATAATAATAATAATAATAATAAGTAGTAGTAGTTCTATCATTGAATATCATTAAAAAGCTTTTGAAATTCGTTAAAATTTGATAATAATTCCATAAATGAATAATAATAAATATTATTATTATAAAGAAAGTGTGTAAGAATGTTCTTATGATATCCTGTCACAAAGAACATGAGATCTTATCCTGTAAAAAGAAAGAGGTAGATAGATAAGTATATGAAAATAATAAATAAAATAAAATAAAATAAAATAATTTAAAATAAATAAAAGAAGAATGATAGGATGTGTCAGGAAAAGAGGGAGAGGGATTCATTGCACTTGAAATTTAAATAAAAATGGCAAAATTCATGGAAAAAGAAGTCTTCCCTTCGCTCGTAATTAATACACAGTGGGTGGGGATGTTGGCCCCTTAGTGGGATATCACACATGCCCTTTCAGTTTTTCCCTAGATGCGCTTTGACCATTTCCATTTTCATCATTATTAATTTTTTAATTAATTTAATTATTTTTTACTTTTATAAAAAAAATTTTGTTTGTTTAATTTATAAATTTATTTTCTACTTTTAATTATTTATAAAATTATATCAATTTGATTTAATGATCAAAACTTCTCAAGAGATTATTCATATTAGAATTATTTCAAATCAAACACATTTAATTTTAAAATTCATTTGTAATGAATAATAAAAAGATATATATATTTTATTAGTATTATTAATTATATTATCTGTATCTACGTAATTTCAAAATTCATATATGAAATCAATTTATTTATGTATTCTTTTACCACCTACCAGAAAATATTTTTTATATGTATTTTCTCTAACTTTGATGATCATTTATTGTACTTATTAATCTTAAATATCTGTTACATCCACGTTTGACCCCCTAGAAGTTTGTAGGAATTTGTGTATGCGTGTTGGATGTATACATGTATGTATACATGTATTGCTTGCGTATGTGCTGTGTATTCTGTGCCTGTGTGTACGTCATGAGGACGTATTAGATGTGTATTTGATGTGTGCATGATGGCATGCATGTTTGCTTTGGTTTGGGGGTTTTGCAGGTGGCTGAGGAGCGCGTTGGAGAGTGAGTAGGAGAGTTTGAGGAGTGGTGCGGGCATACGGGGGAGGTGTACGGCCGTACGAGTCAGGAGAGTTTTGTAGGCTCGGGTTCTTGCTTGGCGTACGGGCGTACCGATGTATGGTACGGGCGTACGACAACTCGCAGGAATCTGGTTGGTTCGCTGGTGAACAGTGTTTTCATCAGTCGAAACTCTCAGGAGTTTGGGCGTACGGGCGTACCATTAGGTGGTACGGCCGTACCACAACTCGCAGGAGTTGTGTTTGTCAGGCTTTGGGTTGCCGTACGGGCGTACCAATGG
>CANYBF010004503.1:0-28502 GCA_948192965.1 Dalechampia spathulata | reverse complement strand
ATGTAATCAGAACCGTTGTATATTAATAAATATACTTTTGTTATACGCTTGTACGTTCAATAGAATGTATGTTATCCAGGGTTATGTTTGGTTCTGTTTACGGGGTTTACCGCCATACTACAGGAGGTCCCCATACGACGTTTATTTCTATGTATGTACAGGTATCCCTTGTAGTGTATACAGTGGTTTGCCATACGGTAGATCATTGCGTATGCTACGGGAGCATGTTGCTCCAGGTATGGGCTGGGCGTGACATGACAACCCCAATTTCGTGCGAGTTCATGTACAGCCGGACCACCCTTTGGTACCCCCGTACGGTCTCTAGAAGCCTAACTCCCTCAACTCCCCTGCTTTGGTACTCCCTTATGGTGATTCGTACACCCGTAACACTCTTAAACCTCCTTCTTCCACTCTTCCTAAACTCATTCCCGAATTACCTAATCCACAATTAAGTATAAACACTTCTAAACCTCACTCACAACATGCTAAACGCAGTGTTTTACCCTTTATACTACAGAGATATCCCAATAAGGCGACAACACCCTTACATCCTATCCTCATAACACAATAGCACGCGTCTACAGATACAATATCACATCACTCACTCAATACACTCAACATCATCATATTCATGCGCCAACATTCACAAGGACATTCACAAATCAAGAAAGTAATATCACATTTCATTCATCAAGCACATAGGCACATAAATACACATACACATACATCTGATTATTCATACGCATACGCATAAGCATACATGCACATTTGCATACATAAGGACCAAACTACCAGGGTCTCATATGCGGGTATGACACAGCGTTTCCAGCAAGACAAGGTTCTAAATTCCATGGCTCAAAGATGGAAAAACATGATAAAAGGAAGCAGTTCAAAGGTAGGTTCCCTCTTTGCAGTCACTGTCAAAAAATAAACCATCTAGAGAGTAAATGCTAGAAAAAAAATTTAGTGTAATAGTTGCAAGAAAATAGGACACATTAGCATATTTTGCAAAAGAAGACAGCAGTCTCATCAACAGAACCCACAAAATCAAAATCGACAAAGCTTGAATGTGTACTATGCAAAATCAATAGAAGAAGAAAAGGAAGAAGAGCTCATGTTCATGGCAAAATCAACAGCGAGTGATGTCAGAACTGAAGGCTGGTTCCTAGACAGCAGTTGTACCAATCATATGACAGCAAATTTAAGTCTCTTTTATAAGATCAATTCTACTGTCAACACTCAAGTTAAGCTTGGTAATGGAGAAATAACTCAAGCAACTGGCAAAGGTACAATCATAATACGTACATCTAATGGAAATAAATTTCTGGATGAAGTTTTATTAGTTCCTGGACTTGAATAAAGCTTATTGAGTGTGGGACAGTTAATGCAGAAAGGTTATAGACTATCTTTTATAGAAAATTCATGCACCATTTTAGATAAAAATGATGCTTTGTTAATAGTTGTGCCCATGGTAGATAAAAGTTTTATGGTTGATTGGAATTTAACTAAATCACTTGCTTGTAAAACTATAAGTGATTGTTCTTGGTTAGTTCACAAGAGGCTTGGGCATGCCAACTTCAAAACACTGAAAATCATTATAGACAAGCAGTTAGTGAAGAAGTTTCCAGCTGTTAGAATTTGTAATGAAGTATGTGAGGGCTGCCAGTTGGGGAAACAACATAAAAGACCATTTCCGTTAAAGTCAAAATGGAGAGCAAAGGAGAAGCTGGCTCTTGTGCATTCTGACATTTGTGGTCCAATGCAAACTCCTTCTTTGAGTTTGAACAAGTACTTCATTCTATTTCTTGATGATTTTTCTCAAATGACTTGGATTTACTTCCTAAAATTCAAGTCATAAGCCTTGGAATGTTTCCAAAATTTTAAAGCACTTGTTGAAAATCAATATGGTCAAAGAATTAAGGTCTTGAGGACTGATAATGGAGCTGAATACAATTTATTTGCCTTTACAAGTTTCTGTGAACAGAATGGAATTCAACATCAGTTGATGGTTCCATACTCGCCTCAGCAAAACGGGGTATGTAAGAGGAAAAATAAGACCGTATTGAATATGTCAAGGTGTTCGTTGTATGAGAAGCAGCTTCCAAGGAGATTTTGGGCAGAAGCTATAAATACATCGATTTACCTCCAAAACATGCTGCCAACACTTACTGTGGTGGAGAAAACACCATGTGAAGTCTGGACGGGAATGAAACCAAGTGTTGAACACATAAAAATCTTTGGTTCAGTATGTTACATGCATATTCCAGAAGCAAAGAGGGATAAGTTAGTAGCAAAGTCCAAGAAGGGTATCTTTCTCGATTACAGTAGTGACTCTAAAGGATTTAGAGTTTATGATTTATTGACAAGGAAGGTTGTCATTAGTAAAGATTTGGAGGTCAATGAATTTTCATTCTAGAATTAGGAAAAAGGCACAGCTGGTAGTTCAAAGGTAGAAGAAATTGGTAACAATGAAGAAGTTGAAGATGATCTAGAATTTGAACATGAAGATGATCAAAGTTCTATAGATTCTTCGATATTAAAAATCAAAAGTTTAGCTAATATTTATGCCAATTGTAATCCTGTAGTAGTTGATCCCTGCAATTATGAAGATGCAGGTAAATATAAAGTCTGGATAGCAAGCATGAATAATGAGATTGTTGCAATTGAAAAAAATCAAACTTGGAGCTTAGTTGATAGACCTAATGGAAGGAAGGTGATTGGTATGAAGTGGGTTTTTAGAACTAAGCTTAATGCAGCTAGCTTAATCCATAAGTATAAAGCTTGACTTGTTGTTAAGGGCTATTCGTAGTAGCCTGGCATCGATTTTGGAGACATATTTGCACCAGTAGCTAGGATGGATATAATTAAGTTGTTGTTTGCATTTGCTGCTCAAAACATATTGGAAATCTTCCATTTGGATGTAAATACTGCATTCTTAAATGGCTACTTGGAAGAGGAGATTTTTATTAAGCAATCGGAAGGATTTGTAAAGGACAGAAGCAAGGTTTACAAGCTTCATAAGGCTCTCTATGGCCCAAAACAAGCACCTCAAGCATGGAACAGCAGAATTGACAGTTTTTTTTGTGATTCAAGTTTTAGGAGGAGCTTGAATGATGCAACTCTTTATTTAAAAGGTCAATTTGCATATTAATTACTCATTGTTTCCATGTATGTTAATGATTTAATGATAGTTGGAAGAAAACATGAACTTGTAGTCGAATTCAAAAGAATTTTATGTAAAGAATTTCACATTTCAGACTTGGGGTCAATGAAATACTTTCTTGGGATAGAAGTGCATCAATCAAGTGAAGGAATATTCATTTCCTAGAGAGCTTATATTGAGAGTTTGTTAGAAAATTTTAATATGGAGAAGTGCAAGCTTATGAGTACGCCCGTTGCAGCAAATGAAAAATTATCAAGGCTCAAGAATGAAGAACCAGTAGATTTAAAATTTTCTAAGAGCCTTATTGGAAGTCTGATGTATCTAACCAACACCAGACCAGACATAATATTTGCTGCAGGTTTACTTTCACGCTCTATGCAAGAACCAGGTGAAAGTCATTTTCAAGCTGGAAAAAAGATGTTGAAATATCTTAGAGGAACACATCAGCAAGGCATTTGGTTTAAATCTGTGCAGAATTCAAAGCTGATGAGATTCATTGACAACGATTGAGCAAGATGTGTTGACGATGATCACAGTATAACTAGATATGTTTTTACCTTGGGATCTAGCATGTTTAATTGGTGCTCGAAAAAACAAGAAATTATAGCACAATTTACGGATGAAGCAGTTACAACTAATCAATGCATTTGGCTTAGAAAATTGCTTGCTAATCTGATATGGGAATAAAAAGAGGCAACTGAGATCTTCTACGACATCAAATCGATTATAGTCATTGTAAAAAATCCAGTTCATCATGGAAAGATAAGCATATAAAGGTAAAGTTGTATTTCTTAAGAGAGGCTAAAGCAAAGAATGATATCAATTTAATTCATTGCAAAACAAAAATTCAAGTTACAGATATTTTAACCAAAGCATTGCAAAAGGGAAGGTTTCAGTTTTTAAGAAAAAGGCTTGGAGTCTTAGGCCAAAGTCTCATAATATATATCCAATATTGGATTATATATAATATATTTGAAAGGTACAAATTCAAAATGAGTCTTTTTAACACTTTTTTGAAAAATACTTAATATATTTTTAATAATAATTAATCATACATATATTTTTTATATTTATTCATGGTGAAGAAAAAGACAAACAATATCTATACAATTATAACATTTATCTTATTTTAGGATACTTGTTTTTTAATAAAATAAATATAAAAAATAATAAATTGTGTAAATCAAAATAATTGGAAGTCAAAAGCAAAACAAGAAACAGGGCAACATGAACAAATGCAGTGACGGCCCAGAACTGATAATGGAGGCCATCCATTGTTCTCAACCACCCGATCAAATATTAAGATTTTTAAAAATGTTATAATTTTTAAAAAAGTTTTATAAAAATAAAAAATTAAAAAGTTTGATATAATTAATTAAATATGAATTCTATTTTAGATTCAGTTAAATAGAAGATATAATATATACTTATTTTCTTAGAAGGAAATCATTGTTTTGTTTGAAGAAATAGGTAACGGCCAAAACGGTCAACGAAAAAGTACAGGTAAATTAGTTAAGAACAGGGGACAAATGGCTGCATGTGCTTTTATAAGATTTGGTTATGTACTTTTGGGTTGTTAGAATTTCCATAAAATTCTAAATTCCTTCCATTTTAAATATGTATATGATTTGAATGAATATTTATGAGATGTTCATCTACAAAAGGGGTTTGAAGCAGTCAGTCTCTTCTGCAATTCCCTTCTTTTAAGGCTTGGAATTCTCTCTTTTCCTTTGTTTCGGTGACATTCCCAATTTGGCTAAAACCCAAATTTAATCAATTGGGTATTGATCAATGGAGTGGTAAAGCAGAAAGCAAGATCGACGATGAAGATGGCATCATTATTGGGCCAACAACACCCACTGTGTTATTCTTTTTACCTTTCTTGTTCGTTTTTTCATAGCATTAAAAACTCAGCTTTCTCGTCTCTCTCTTAAACCAAACTTGATTTCTTTATAGAGGGAGACAGTGGGTTTTTATGGCTTTCTCTTTATTATTTTTCTCTAAATTTTTGTTTGGATGCGCTGTTGATTGAGCTTATAGGCTTTAAATTTCCTTTTAGGTTTGTTTGAATTTTAAATTTTCAAAGAAAAAGGTTGTCCTTTCTGGGTTCATTTGGCTGGCCTAAATTAATGATCAATGAAATAAATATGCAACATATAGAGTGGGTGAAAGCGAAATTTGGGTTTTTTAAGAGGTCAAGTTGATTTCTGGTCATAGTTCAATACTAAAATTGGATTTAGTATTTTGGAGTCGATGATTGCACCTCTTTATCTGTCTGGTCAACAATTTTGACAGCATTTGGAATTTGAGTCTAGTAATAAAGTGAGTTTAATTTGCTGGTGCATTTTGATTAGCTGATTGGAAATTATGCTTTCTAACCATTAAAGGGTAGTTTATGATTTTGATAACAACGAATATGATGATGGAAAATTGATCATTACATATCATATATCCTTGTACGATAAGAAAAGCTGCAGGTAGCTCTGTTTTCCAATTCTGTTGATCTTTTGATTTATAAGTAATGGACCCAAAAACGAGTGAAGATGGTGGGGGAGTCATGGCGGAGAAAGAACCTGAAAGTGGTGTGACCACAAAGGTGAAAGGTACTGGAAGTGTTAGTGGCAAAGATATGATTTTTCGTGCTGATAAAATCGATATGAAGAGCTTGGACATGCAACTGGAGAAGCACCTTAGCAGGGTTTGGTCGAGAAAAATTGACAACCAGAGGCCTAAAGAAGAATGGGAGATTGATTTGTCCAAATTGGATATGAAATATGTCGTTGCCTCTGGAACTTACGGCACCGTTTATCGTGGAACTTATGATAACCAAGGAGTTGCAGGTATTTAACTCTATTTCTTTCTTTTCTGTGATAGATATTGTGAAATCAACAAGCCTCCCATGATCTTGTATTGGTATAGAATGCTTTCTGTGATGTTATGTTTGGAAATGGACTTTTCAGTGAAGGTATTGGACTGGGGCGAGGATAGTATTGCCACGGATGCTGAAACTGCTGCTCTCCGAGCATCATTTCGGAAGGAAGTTTCTGTTTGGCACAAACTTGATCATCCTAATGTTACAAGGGTACGAACTCATTCTTATTCTTTTATGTACTTGTTCTGCAACCGGAACACCATTTTGACTTCCATCTTGCATTACTGTAACATGAATTCTTACCTTTATCGTCAACACCCATTTGTATTGTCACGGAATCATTACCCTCTATCAAAAGATGAATCTATCAGGGTGTGCAGCACCCACATTTATAAGATCCAAGGTTTCCGTCTTAAATTTCCGATGTGAGATTGGAGTATTAATGCACTCTGCCTACTTCCTTGAGACACGTCCCCTCTTAAACTTCTGATGTAGGATTGGAACGCTAATGCACTCTGCCTACTTCCCTTGAAGTGTTTGGTGTGACAGTTTGTTTATCATGAGGATCTATTTCTATGGTGTTCACATTACAGCAACCATGATAGTCTCACTACCATTTTTGTGTTTTGATTGGTTTTCTTCTGTTTTGTAATTAAATATGTAGCTTTCCAAACTTTCTAACAGTTTATTGGAGCATCAATGGGAACATCAAATCTCAAACTTCCTTCAGGAAAGCCAAATGAAGGTCAAGGTCCCCTCCCTTCAAGAGCATGTTGTGTGATTGTCGAGTATCTTGCTGGTGGGACACTAAAACAGTTCTTGATAAGGAATCGTCGAAACAAATTAGCTTTTAAGATTGTGATTCAACTCGCTTTGGATCTCTCCAGAGGGTAAGTTTTGTTTCTATCATGGTTGGTTGAGAACAAGTCCTGTTCACAAAGTAACATTT
This sequence comes from Dalechampia spathulata, assembly GCA_948192965.1. Taxonomy (NCBI): domain Eukaryota; kingdom Viridiplantae; phylum Streptophyta; class Magnoliopsida; order Malpighiales; family Euphorbiaceae; genus Dalechampia; species Dalechampia spathulata. The sequence goes on along the minus strand of CANYBF010004503.1, from coordinate 21,518 downwards.
TACTTCCCTATATACAGACTTTGCTATTTACACTCGAAGAAGATTGTGCATCGTGATGTCAAAACAGAAAATATGTTGTTGGATACTAACAGAACTCTTAAAATTGCTGATTTTGGTGTCGCTCGTGTTGAAGCTCAGAATCCATGTGAAATGACTGGTGAAACGGGTACCCTTGGATATATGGCCCCGGAGGTATTCATGCAGAGCCTGTTATGTTCTTTCGATGCCCTGGAATATAAAACAAAGAGAACAATCAAATCATAAAGAATATATATTGGTAGAGTTAACCTTTTCAGGGTATAATGTGCGACTCTGTTGCGGTATCGCGGGGTAAAAATTACCCATAAAAGAAACATGAAAGTTGTGGTTGAATATTTATATTTGACATATTTATCTGTTTCTTAATTAGACAAGGATACTTAACAGGTTCTTGATGGCAAACCATATGACAGAAGATGTGACGTCTACAGTTTTGGTATTTGCTTATGGGAGATCTATTGTTGTGACATGCCTTATCCTAATATGAGTTTTGCTGATGTTTCCGCTTCTGTTGTGCGGCAGGTTAGTTCAAATACAACATTTCTTCTAAAAGTCCTGTGTTCTCCTCCTGGTGATGATCAGCTGTTAAGCTTAATATTGTTTTGCAAATACATGGCAGAATTTGCGGCCAGAAATTCCAAGATGTTGTCCAAGTTCTCTGGCGAGTATCATGAGAAAATGCTGGGATGCGAACGCCCGAAAACGTCCTGAAATGGCGGAGGTGGTGAAAATGCTAGAAGCCATTGATACAAGCAGGGGAGGGGGAATGATACCTGATGACCAAACACCTGCTTGTTTTTGTTTTGCCCAGGCTCGAGGCCCTTGAACAATCTTCAACGTTGTTTTTCCTTAATTTCTACCCATTCTTTCATGTTACAAATCTCATCGACTAGCTCTCTGATTGATTAAAGACTACTATTATTATTATTATTATTATCATCCTCATCATTGTTAACAGTAATGAAATAACATTCATAAACTTGAGTTGTTGGGTTTCTTGTCTCTTTGTGACAACTTGTGTCCTAAATGCATAGATTGTAGGAGAAATAACAGCTTAACTCAGGAGTTTGGTACTGATTTCTTCAGATATCGTGTGTCTTAATAAAATTGACAAGCAATTCGCAAGTGCAAACACTGTCCACTACAAAGATTCGGATTGACATGAAATAGTGTTTTTTTTAATTATTATTTTTGTATTAGTTGAGATCCAATTGTGCATTGATCATGGGCCCGAAATAGAAAGAAAGAAAACCCTGGCAGGCAACAAGAAGAGACTAAATAGTTGTAGCCCAATAAGGAAATAGCAATGGAGAATCCATTCAGCAAAAGTGGTCAATCTCATCATAACCTTCTTTATTATGTGTACCACAACTTATTAGCTTAACTGATAGTTCCAGCTTAATGATTTAAATCCCGAAATGGAATATCAATCCAAGCATAAGGAGATAACAGCAGGAGGCAGCAGATATATGGAAGCCAACGCCCTCATCACGTCGAGCAGACAATGGAATTCTAGTTGGACGTAAACATTGTCGTTTCTGCTCCACTTTCCCGTCTACATCATTTTAAAGCAACAAAAAACCAAAGTTGTTCATATCTACGCAAAACACAGAAACTAGCCCATCATGGTAATATTAGTGGAATTCAAGAATCTCTATCCTCTGGTGATTATTACGGTTCATAACGTGTTTATGCACCACATAATAGATATCTGTTAGAGCATTATTATGGTATTTGAAAGTGTATAAAAATATATATATGGATCCGATTTCTCAAAAGAAACCCGCAATCCTATCTCCATAGCGGACGGTAAACGACTTCATCAACTTACTACTAATTCGACCTTCCACTTCCACAGTAATTCGTTCATTTTGTATTTACATATATTTTAAATGGATTTTTAGATTTTATTTTATCATAATTCATATTTCTTCTAAAAATTCCATGCTATTAATGGGATTTATCTTCCTTCAAAATGATCAGAAATTGATTATTATTTTCGATTCACATGTACCGGATATTAATAAATAAATATTTCTCCATTATCTCCAAGTCAATCTATAGCAGGATTGAACCTAGACCGGATGCCGCCTAGATTCAATCAGAACCATTCCGGAGCTGGACAAAGGTAAGAAATTCAATACAATATACAATAGAAGAACTGGCCACGTACATGTAATTGCATGATGCTTGCTTCTCAATGAAAGCTCATTAACTCCGCCATGTCCTCATATCCTTTTTACCAAAGTTATATTTTAATACATACGCTTCATTTTCTTATTTATTTATTTATTTATTTATTTATTTTTGTGTGTATTGGATGCTTAAATGCCTCCAGATTAACTTAAAAGTTAACATTTTATGTTCAAACGATGACGTTCGGGTTGGAATTTCCTTGACGCCATGTCTACCTGCAGATGCTTTATTATTAGGCTTTTTGCAAAAATGCAAAATTTTCATTTTCATTACAAGCTCGTAGTTTTTAAGCATTTAATAAAAATCCAAAAATATATAATAGGTTTTTACCGGATATGATAAATACTTAAAAGACTCAATATTAATGTGGAAATTTTTTCCATATTTTTAATTATATTTATTCACAATAGAAAAAAGAAAAAAAAATCAAACCATTACGAGAATTATTTGTAATTGATTATTCATTTTTTTTGAAAATAAAGGAAAAAGCTAAAAATTAGTCAATCCTTTTATCTGGGTCTCTTTCATCAAAACCCAAATGCTCTTTCTTCTTCTATTGGATGGAGGAGGCTGCAGATGGTCTCTCCGTATTAATGCAAGTCAATTGCGTCATGTGGCCCTTTTCGTTGCTTCCACTTCATCCACTATCCTACGTATCGCGTCTTCCCTCCTCCGACTGTAGCTTTAGATAAGCCCTTCATCTTGTTTATATTTATATAAATAAATAACTCACTGAAATTAATTTTCTTCACTATTTAGTTATACATTTAATATAAAAATATCAGCTCAATAAATCTCATTAATTAATTTAGCTTTTTGCATGTTTTAAATTTTATGGTAAATTCAATTACTTTATTATTCATAAATTGAATTCAAGTCGACACTTATACTTATCTTTTAAATTAATTTTACTATTTTTTAAAAAGAATTTAAATTTCGTTTATAGTAAGAAAAACAATTAATAACAGAAACAATACGATAGGGGTATGTTTGTAATTTCCTGGGGATTTTTGGAGGGGCCCGGCCTTCCCTCCTTCCTCTATAAAGCCAGATATGTTTGCAAGAAACATGGCAGCATTTTGATACTTACAGTTTCAGAAAACGGAAACGTCCTTTCTAGACAAAACTCTCTCTCTCTCTCTCTCTCTATTATATACACACACACACAAGCACACAAATCACAAACATAACCTTGTATATAAGTTATGGGATTTGAAATCGTGGACACGTCAACTTTCATGGCTGATTTCCTCCAAAAGTGCGGTGGCTACGCCGTCGTGGACGGTGGTTTCGCCACTGAACTTGAACGACATTGTGCTGACCTCAACGACCCTCTCTGGAGTGCGAAATGTCTGATTAGCTCTCCTCACCTTGTTAGAAGGGTAACAAGTGCTTCTTGATTCTTCTAATTTTGTTTATTAATTTTGATTAATCAACTATAATCAGTCTTCTGTTTACAAAACCATTTTATACCTTAGTACAAATTTTGTTTTCGTTTGCGGCAATTACGTTCGTATATTTAATAACATGTTCCGCAATCCAACAAATTGTCTAAGAGATTTACTCGGAACACGTAAAATAATATTAAGTGGGGCGCATCTGCTGACAATGATGTGGCTGAGCAGATCTTGTCCACCTCATTTGTATTTTAATGGTTTCTTGGATTTGATCATGGCACTTGCCTCCTTCATGCAATTATATATTTACTTTTATCTATGATGGTTTCTTTTCTTCCATAAATTTTCAAAATATTTTATTCTTTTACTATTTCGATCATTTAATAAATTAAATTCAATATAATATACTAGAGATAAACTCGTTAATTATCTTTAATATGACAGGTACACTTGGATTATCTTGATGCTGGTGCTAATATCATATTAACAGCTTCCTATCAGGTTATTTTAATATTATTATTATTAACTTAATTAATGTTTGTTTATGAAATCCGAGGTCTAATTTTCTTGGGGGGGAAATCTATGACAGGCCACTGTTCAGGGTTTTGAGGCTAAGGGTTTGTCTACAGAAGAAGCTGAATTGTTACTTAGGAGGAGCGTTGAAATTGCCAGTGAAGCAAGGGAAATTTATTATGATAATTGCACCAAAGGTTCTTGGGATTTCCTGGAATCCGGAAAGGTTTCCAGGCGTCCTATTCTTGTTGCTGCTTCCATTGGCAGTTATGGAGCTTATTTGGCTGATGGATCTGAATATAGGTATTAATATGCTTGGCTGCCTGGTCTTTCTCTTTTACCATGTCTCTAATTAGTCAATGGAAATTAATTAATGCCCTGTGCTATGTGTTATTTGCAGTGGCAACTATGGAGATGCAGTTTCTATCCAAACACTGAAGGATTTCCACAGGAGAAGGGTGCAGATTCTTGCCAAGTCAGGTGCTGACTTAATTGCATTCGAGACAATTCCAAATAAGCTTGAAGCTATGGTATGTATTTCTATGTTTTTTTTTACATCATGATGACTTTAGAATACACTCTGTTGATTCAATGGATCAATTGGATCATGCGTTTGTTGTCAGGCATATGCTGAGCTGCTTCAAGAAGAGGAGATAAATGTACCAGCATGGTTCTCTTTTAATTCCAAGGATGGAATAAATGTTGTTAGTGGTGATTCTATCCTGGAATGTGCTTCCATTGCAGATTCTTGCAAGCAAGTTGTTGCTGTTGGAATCAACTGCACCCCGCCTAGATTTATCCAAGGGCTCATTCTCTCTATGGCCAAGGTACATCTTCTCAATCTGACATTTTTACAGGACCAGAAATCTGAATCCTGACCGGCTGTCAGAAAATGAAGATATTTGTTTCCCTCATCCCGACCGACAACAGGCTAGAATTTTCCAATTGAATCATGTGTAGAATCAAGATGATGATCTGTTCTGATGCACTTGTCATTAATCTGACAGGTTACGGATAAACCCATAGTCATATATCCAAATAGCGGCGAGACTTACAATGCTGAGCGCAAAGAGTGGGTGGTAAGAGTTTCCTTCTACATTGCTTGATTTAAATCAAGTACCGGATATTGATGACTGGCTCGATTCTGTCGGAATATATAGCAGATTTCCTGTGTTTCTTTCTGTCGAACCACTGACTGACTATGAACATGAACCGACCTTTTTTCTGCTGCAGAAATCAAGCGGAGTATCGGATGAAGATTTCGTATCATGCATAGGCAAATGGCGTGAAGCTGGGGCTTCCCTTTTCGGCGGCTGTTGCAGGACTACTCCAAATACTATTAGAGCCATATGCAGGAACCTCTCGAACAAATATTCGCCATCTTTAAGCTCTAAAATCGAGATGTAAACGACCAAAAGCTGAGACCCGATGATCTGGGGAAAGGGTAACCTTTGTATCACCATGACCCGACCCTTGTTTGTAGCCTTATGTGTATCTCGGTTATTACGTTTCTATACCTTGATGCAAGTGTTTCCTGAAAGAAACAAATAAAGGTAAGCTTTATTGAGCTATAGTTGGAGCAGAAAGAAAGAAAACTGAACATATGCCAGGAGCCAAGAGGCATATCTGAGAATTCTAAAAGCATCTTGCAGGATATCCAGTCGTCAATTCAAGATAATTGCTTTGCGTTCTGCTAATAATTTAGGTCCAACTCTCAAACTATGAGAGGGTGTAAATTTAGTGGACATTAATGAAGTAAATTATCCGGGCATCATGATATTAGGCGGTGTATGTCTAATAAGATCGAGGGCGTGGATTCTCCACATTGAGCAGACTGGACTCTGCCGCTTCATTTGAAAAACCTAAAATATGGACTCTCTCTTCCTAATTTTAAGAGAACTCATTTTCTGTAAAGATGCTCCATCCAACACTTTAGCCCAAAGAAAACCAGAGTTCAAATAAAACTTGTTAGGTTGTAATAATAATTTTATATATTTAATATTATATATGTAAATTTAGATATTAAAAAACCACATTTGATTTTGGATACCATTGTGGTGTTTGGAACATGCTAAAGCATACGGGGGAGCCTACAACCCATATTCCTATATGGGCACATAGATGTGCCTGAAAAATGATCAAAATGAAGTTATACGATCATACCATTGCTCTTGCTCTTGCTCATATGATTGTACAGAAACCTTCAATAGTCATTAGAGTGTTTATATTTGAGAAATTGCTATTGCAAGTAAATAATTCTTGCTCTAAGCTTATTAATTGCAACTCTCTCCTTAATCCACTCAATTATTATTTTACTTTCTTTCTTGCTATGTTAAATTTGGTTATTCCTCTATTTGACTCTCTATTAGATTTATTGTTTATTTGGTGGTTATCATTCTTGAATATTTAAAAATTATTTATTTAATAATAAAATATCAATAATTTAAATTTATATTTTCATCATTAAAATTCTAAATACCATATTAAAATATCAATCATTTTTAAAAAAAAAAAATTAAATAAAATGATTCTATATCCATATTCTTTCATCATCTTTTATAATTTTAAAAGATTTATTGACGAGAAACTATCAATCTTTTACATGAAATTGTAATGTGGATCAAAATTTCAAAGCTAAATAAAAAAAATCACAATTTTTAAATTTATACATAATGATAACTCATCCTTATATCTACTCACTTAAACTAACGTAGTATTATGACATATATTTTTAATAAGTTTTTACATTTATATTTGTGAATGTTATTATTAAACAAATCTAAACTTTTCTATGTTTTGTAATCTTAACAATATTTTCATTTTCTTATTAAAATATTTAATTTTTACATTAATTTAATTATCTTCATATACATAAATACTTGAAATTTCAAATAACAGCACCATTTATATAGTGATTCAATCATATGATTATATGATCTATTGATATAAGTATATTAACATCTACTATAAGATATGTAGATTTAAACATACATGATATGAGTTATCGAAATATAGTATGATCGTACCATTAGATAATGTCCAAAACAAATAAAAAAAATAACATGAATCATACTATAATAAAATAACAATAAACATTTTAAATAATCTACTCATGTCTAATAATATTGTTATTGTTTTTAATTCTTATGACATAAATATTAAATTTTATTTTTAAAAAAAAAAATTTGATGCTAATATACCAATAATATTTATTAACCAAAACAATAAAATTTAATTACACTAGGATAAATGCATAAAATTTATAATGTATCTCTATCTTTGTAATAATTAATTATATTTTTTGATTTGTTGAGTTGAAGTATAAGATTCATGTATACTTTTTTATTGAACTTTAATATTATTTAGTACATCATTAAAATTTTATCAAAATATCATGTAAATTTATTCCTAAAAATTTATTCAATCATAATGTTTATTATTAAAGAGTATATTTCAAATTGTGATATCCATTTAATTTTGATTAGACATTTATCATGAATAATTTTAGAAATGAAAAGATTTTTATGAAATTTTAAAAGGTAGTTAAAATTACAAAATGCCATAAGAATTCAATATTATCTTAGCAATAAAGAGTCCAAAAAAGCTTGGTTTTGGTTTGCTCCATGGAAATGATGTTTAAAAGGAGGGTCACATTCATATATTAATGTCTAATTAAATGAACATAGAAGTGGGCTCCATGAGTAGTTTTGTTTGGTATGATGAGTTTGAATATGTCTTACTGCTTGAAATGATTATAAAAAAGACCCACAATTACATCAACCAAAACCCATGTCTATTTGCTTCATCATCTTCTTCTTCTTCCAAATTTCATGACAAAGCCTAAAACCACATCACTATCCATTTTCTTTCCTCAGGATAATTGATTATATATTTCTTTGGTGCTTGTTAGATAATCTTGATTTGAACATAATGGAAATCCACTCATTATACATGTCTCTCAGATTATACCCTTTTTTCTTTTTATTTATTTATTTATGTGTTTTTTGTGACTCCTATAATAAACAAACAAATTATGATTAGTGGCTCAAAGCTTCTCTCTCCTTTTTTTTAAGGAAAAAGAGCTCAAAGTTTAAATGTTATTTTTTTAATGCATAGGCAATTGGAATTTTGAATATTTATATTTCAAAATTTTCATTTTAGAAGATAAATAATAATAATAATAATAATAATAAGATGCTGTTAAAATCAAATAAATAATATCCTACTATGAATAAAAAAACAAAAAAATTCCATCAAAACAGAATTCAATGTTACATAAATTATTTTAATTTTTTAACAATCAAATAATAAAATATATAAAATCATCTATTAGAAATTCTTAGGAATCAAAGAAGCATCTTAAACCTAATTATGAATGTGTAGGTTTTTCTTGGAAGAAAAGCATGAGTCATTTTTGAAGATAGAGATGAATGTGGAGAGTGAGGGTGTGGGTGGGTTTTCCTTGCAAGTCATAAAGCTAAAAAACTCACACTCCATGTTCATGGCCTCTGATTTATTATTATTATTATTATTATTATTATAAAAAAAGGGTCCATTTGGCAGGTCTCCGCCGTCAACCTTATTCTATATATTAGTTCATAAGAACCATATGCATTTCTTATATTTATATATGGGATTTTGATTTTTAATTTGTATTTTTACGGGAACAGCCAACGTTATTTCGAAAATACTCTCATAACTTTTTTTTTTATAAAAATAGTTTTCAATTTTTATTAAACACATAAACCTTTTATTTTTTAGCTTATTATTTTAAATTTAATTATATATTCATTTGACTTTTTAAAATTTTTTACTTAAAATTATTCTGAGTTATATAATTAATTTTCATTTTTTATTTGTTTTATCATGATTTGACTATAAAAATATGTTTGATACAAATAATAATTAAAATATAAAATATATATATATGATATTCTTTCCATGAACTTTGATATATATATATATATATATATATATTTGTATGTAAACATTATATTTATTTTTCATTTTGTGTTAGATCACACAAAAAATCAATATAGAAGAAAATAAAGTAAAATTGTAAGATATGAGGAGAAAATATATTGAGGAAGATTCCTTTTTATGAGGCTTGCTTAAGGACAAAGAGCATTTACTAGTTTGTTATGAATTTAAAAATAAATTGACTTTTTATATGAATTTTGACTTAATTATAATAGGATTCTTAAATTCTTATATTTTTAAAATAATTATTTTACAATTTATATTTTAAATATATATATACATACATACACATTTGTAGTACCCGAACACGGAATTATTCGAATTTATTCCTTTATTTTTCCATCAGCTTTTATATTATTTGATGTTTTTATTTTAAGCATCAAGATAAAATCAAGGTTTATTATTTCATTTTGTGAGTTCTAAATACTTTTTCTATTATTTTGATCTTGTAAATGTCTTAATTAGGTGTTATTGATCTTAAAAACAAGTATTTGATGGATGAATCTTGAGAATTAAATCAATGTTATATCATATTATGTATCTTAGAAATATGTAATGAATATTAGATTATAAGGATAGATTGTTTCAATTAATTACATAACGTTTAAATTGGAGTAAATGTCATGATAAATTTGTAAAATTCATAACTCAAATTACAATCGTGATCTTATAGTGAATTTTTGATATGTTTTGGATTAGCGAGTCTAGTTTTCGTGGTGAAAATGTAAGGATAATCCAATGGTAGGATCTTAAGTTATAAATTATTCTTTAGAAATTAATTATGATATACTGCATTTTACCTATTCGAGAAATTAAGTTAGGAACTTCATCACATGATCTTAGATGAATTTTGTGAAACATAGGTAGTTGGTGCTCATTCAATTTATAATTTGATTTAATTTTTAGTATCATTGGATGCTAGTGGGGATAATTATAAGCATGTTGTCTTATTAAGGAATTATATGATAATACATACAACATATTTTGATACTATATATTTAATTAAATGATTTAATATTTGCAATGAATTATTTTAATAGTATTATAATCCATTTGGATGAGAGATTATATGATATTAAGATTGGTTAGAAGTTAATTAGGGGAAGTTATATTTTTTTTATAGGAAGAAAATATTATGTAGTTAGTGAATGTATTATTGCAAATATATGAATGAAAATTTTATTGTATATTATTATAAGTGTTGGGTTAGGAGGTACTGAAGATATTTGTGACTATATACATGTGAGAGGTTATATATGGATACAGTAAATAATAAATTTTATTACATGATAAATATGTATATGGTTGAGTGTTTTATAGACAATGTGACTTGTATTATTGGTATCATTTATTTAAATGTGGTAAATTTAGTTATACATAATATTTGAAGTTGCGATTTGGTGTGAAGGTGGTGAATGTGGTTAAACGATCATTTTTCTATTATGTGAGGTTATTGTTTTATATATGATTTATTTATTTACTTGTCTAATTATTTTATTTAGTTGTTTGGATGTATATTATATTATATATATATATTTTTTATGCTTACCGTATAATTGGTATTAGTTGAATTGAATTACTGATAGATTAGTTCTCTATGAAAGCTCACCCATTTTATTTAGGTTTTCCTTTTTAGTTGATTTCTGAATAATTTTTGGATTTGAATTTATAGTTGCAAATCCTTGGACATATATCATGTAAACGTATAATATATGTTCACTTCATTATTATCTAATATTATTATTTTGAAGAATTTTTATTATATTATTGAATGATAGAAGTAAACATGTGAGATTAGTTGATTTATCTGTTGCAAATCATGATCTCAATTTTTGGGTCATGATATAGTATTTGTTAGGACTTTATGATAATATTTTGAAAAATCTAAGTAAAATTGAAGTACAGGGGTCTAAATCTAAAATTTTGAAATATTTAAAGACTTTGGGATGAATTTTACCTTTTTAATACTATCAATAAATTAAATATATAAGCATAATTTAGATTCTTTATTGATAAGGATTAACTAGTCAAATATTTTATAATTAAAAAAAGATTAATTAACTTATATAATTATAATAAGTTTATGAAGAAATTAGTAAAGATATCTTTATATCTAGTATTGGTATGAAGATAATAAATTAAGATTTAATTTTTGGTTATTTTTTACTTCTATTTTCAAAAATCCTCCACGTTATTTTTCTTGATTTTAAAACTTTTTAATTAATTTCTTGAATATACAACCTTGTTCATCATCGTATTGAAAAAAAATTAGTTAAGTATCATAAATTAAATTTGATGAATTTAACAAACACCAAATTTTAATTTTTATAAATATTTTTTGATTTTCATATTTTTATTAAAAAAACAAATTATTTTAATTTTTTAAATCTTTGTAATAACCCTACATACTAATCCAGTCATATACCAAAGCATTGGCCAACAGAAATATCAAACAAAAAGAGCATAAGCCCACAGCTGCCACAGTCTATAAATAATACGACTGTGAGGATGATTCTAAATTGAGGAGCCATTAGAGTTGACCGCCCAAAGAAAGGAGGAGCCCCCTAGAAGCGAAGCATCAACGGCGGCCGCCATCATTTGTAGGCTCAATAACTTATATGCTTTTTACAATACTACCCAAAAGTCCTTACCTTCATAGGATACACCAAGTTACCAAAATGAGATAATCCCACAACAAAGAAAGCAGCCCTTGAAACTGGGACAAGTGCCCTTGTTTTTAAGGACAGTTCCCTTTAGTCTCCGCCGGAAGAACCCTCTAAGCTGGTCAACAACATTCCCTACAAACATTCCCTCGTCCCAACCCCCAACTCTTATCATTATCTATAAAAACTCGTGTGATTCCCATTAACAATCTTTCTGAAATAATTACTTTAGTTCTGATTTTAACCCTAAATATGATATTTTGAATGCTATTAATTTTTTTTATAATTAATTCATGTTAAAAGAAATATATTTTAATTTTATAATATATTTAACATATTATAAGATAAATCATATATTATTATAAATAAATTAAAATGAAAAAGGGCATGTAGAGGAGGGATATCCCATGGTCAAATTCATTGTTTAAGAAAAGAAGAAACACATCACCCAAAAAAAGAAAAGAAAAAGAAAGCACACAAAGAATATAAAGATGGAAGCAGCAACAACATCCATCACTCTACTGCCCATTACCTTCCCCCTTTATCTTTTCCTCTCTTTCAAACTTTCCTTTTCCAGGGATTCATTTGGATCATTTTTTAATTTTAATTTCGTTCAAGTAAAATTCAAAAGTTCAAAGGGTCGCTCTTGTAATAAATGAAATTAATTTTATTCTACAATAGGGTTCAGTGTGAAATTATTATATAGAATGATGACTTAACAAAAAAAATGTGGCTTTAATCATGCAACCAATAATTACTTCTTTTAAGCACGGAGTATGTGTCGTTTTATGTCAAGAATGATCACCAAAACGACAATGCTTTGGATTTGTGCAAGGACACCTAAAAGCCAACTATAATAGGATTTTCATATTATCATAATTTCTTTTACTTTTCATAGGAAATAAAAATAGTTTATTGAAAAAGTTTGAATTAACGAAATCAGTATATTCAATTATATCATAATTATATTAATAATGTAAAAAGCGAATACATAAAAATATGAAACTATCATATAAAAATAAACTAATAAAAAATTACATTTCCATATAAATATTAATTTTTATTTAAAGAATTCTATTTTAACATCTATACTAATTTTTATCTAAATACATTAAGTATTATTATAATTATATTAAATCAAATTAATATAATATAATTAATTAAATTTGAATGATGCGTATGTATAGATTATATGCAATTAGATTGGGTTACATTAAATATTCATATTAACAATTCTACTATATTTATTAATAAATTATTTCATTTTATCTAATGATGTATTCATATTATCATGAATTTAAAATATAATGAAATAATTAATAATAATTATATTATAAATTTATTCTTTTATGTTAAATAACACAATTGTGACTAATAAAATTAATTTTATTGAACATATTGAAATATATGAAGAGTTATTCATAAAATTAAAAAATAAAATATATATAATTTTTAAAAATATAATTTTTAATGATGCTTATGTATTTTATATGTTAATAAAAGTATAAAAATGATATATTCTAAAATAGGTTAGTATTGTTTGCAATATAAGGTATAATTAAATGTACATGATAAATAATAAAAAATAAGAATGGAAAAAGTGAAAAAGAAGGAAGGAAAAGCGATGGAGAGAGAGGGAAGGGGGCTTAAGACCAAGTCTCATGTCTCCCAATTCGTCTTGCACTTTATTCTGTTCAAAATCGATACTTTGCTGTTCACTGAGAACGAGGCTCCTTCTTTCTTGTTTCTGAGACAGATTATAAGCCTCTTTCTTTTCTTTATTTCATTGGATAATTCTTGGTTTCTGACTCAAATTACTACTTCCATTATTTATTTCCCCTCTCTATGTCTCCCACATTGTCTTGTCCTATTTCAACAATCTCTTCCCTCTCGTTTCGCACATTCATCAACTCTTTTTTTTCCTTTTCCTGCCTTTCTAGAATAATTTCCTTATTCATGTTTTGTGGGTTTTCTTTTGCTTCGTGTTTATAATTAAAAACCCAAGAAAAAGAGGAGCAAATAATAATTATAATAATAATCTCATCAACTGGTGGTCTTCTTTTGTCTCTTCTGGTTTCGTTCTTTGGCCTTATCTTTGGCGGTTTTAAGCAGTGCAGCCAAAAGCTAGACATTGTTCGTTGATTGGTCTATTTGTTTGAGCTTTTCAGTACTGGTTTTTGATTGCATTTGGAACTTTTTTTTTTTGAGTTCATAGAGTAAAGATTCGAGCTTTCTTGGTGTTTTCTCGTTTTAACATAAACCCAGAAATTGAGGTAGGAGATGGAATTCTGTTTCATTAGTTTCTGAAGTTTGTCGCTGATATTAAAATCTTTTATGAAAGTATTGGTGAAAAATGAAAGATGGCAACTCCAAGAAAAGCAAGGTTTTTTTGGCTTTTCCCCTCTTTTTGTTGTACTTCATTTACCATTTGTTTAATTGAGCAATTATGATGATGATTCCCGGATGATGATGTTAGCTTTTTTTTTTTATATATATTTTTTCCGTTTTCTTTTCCTTTGTTGGTGAAGCTTTCATGGTCCAAAAAAATGGTGCGGAAGTGGTTCAATATCAAGAGTAAAATTGAGGACTTTCAAGCAGATGATGTTAATGGAGGTTGGCATTTTGTTTAGTTCAGCTTTTTTTCCCTTCCAGGTCATGATGAGATCAAATGATCAACCTTTATTTCCTCTTGTAAAAGATTCACTGTTTAATTCTGAATCTCTCGTTGATTGCCGAGAAAATTTTGAAAAGAAAAGGAATATGCTTCTGAACTTGGTGCTTCACAATCTTATGATTCTCAAGTATCAATCACATTATGCTAATGTCATCTAAAATGCTTTTTGCGATACAAATTAAGTTTCTCAAATTCATGTTGAACCCTTTTGTTTCAAAATCTAGGATTGATGCCTAAGGAGTTTATTCTTTTTCTTCAGGAGGTGCAGTGGTATACAGGACTAGCTTCTCTGAGAGGGAGCCATGCACCATCAAGAAAAGCAAAACAGGTTGGTTATTGATAAGTTCTGACAACTTTCAGAGAAAATGCCTTAATTGAAGTCGTGAATGAATTTCCTTCATCATAAGTTCTCCTGATGTTCCTCTGGACTTTGATTCAGAGAAATTTACCAAGAACCCAGATCAGGTTCGGCGAGGAAAAATGAATCTCGACCACCCTAGGATCATAGATGTGCAGAACTACAGGTATTTTTCAATTTTCTTTCACCTTGCATTGTAATTTTTTTTTTTTTTTTTTTGCTTTTAGTTGCTGTGCAAGTACTGACTGCTTTGCTTTACCAATTTGGGAGCAGTGTTTTTGTTGCTACATGGAATGTGGCTGGAAGATCTCCTCCAAGTAATTTGAGTCTTGATGATTGGCTTCATGCCTCACCTCCTGCAGATATATATGTTCTTGGGTATGCTATCATATCCGCAATCTTCTCACCGTTGGTGATGAACTCTCTAAATTTATTGCTGATTACTCTTTACCGCTTCTCCTCCTCTGTTTCAGGTTTCAAGAGATAGTTCCTCTAAATGCTGGTAATGTTCTTGGAGCAGAAGACAATGGTCCTGCCAAAAAATGGTTGGCCCTTATCAGAAAGACTCTAAATAATCTACCAGGAACCAGTAGCAGTGGAGGTTGTTATATTCCATCTCCAATCCCTGAACCAATAGTGGAAATGGATGCAGATTTTGAAGGATCATCTAGGCAAAAGAACTCATCCTTCTTTCATCGCCGATCGTTCCAGACACCCTACAGCTGGAGAATGGATAATGACCCTTATATCTCACAACCAAGACTTGATCGGCGGTTTAGTGTTTGTGACCGGGTCATTTTTGGCCACAGGCCAAGTGACTGTGACTCCAGTTATAGATGGGGTCAGAGACCAAGTGATTTTTCTAGGCCTAGTGATTACTCGAGACCTAGTGATTTTTCAAGATGGGGTTCTTCAGATGATGATAACGGACCAGGGGATTCTCCAAGTACTGTATTGTATTCACCAATGTCCTGTGGTGGATCTGCATCTACAGAAGATGGACATAGGAGGCCAGGTTATTCAAGGTACTGTTTAGTGGCAAGTAAGCAAATGGTTGGTATATTCCTCACTATTTGGGTCCGAAGCGAATTGAGAGATCATGTCAAGAACATGAAAGTTTCCTGTGTTGGCAGAGGATTGATGGGTTATCTTGGAAATAAGGTATTTGTTTGCGCAAATCATATGGTTCTGATGAACTTTTCTTTCGAATCTATTCTGATTCACCTAACAGGACGGAAAACAGAAGGATAATTCTAGCTGGTGTTGCAGGGATCTATTTCAGTGAGCATGTCATTGCACGAAACTACCTTTTGCTTCATTTGCACTCATTTAACCTCTGGACAAAAGGAAGGTGATGAGCTAAGGAGGAATGCAGATGTCATGGAGATTCTTAAGAAGACGAGGTTTCCAAGAGTGAACAGTGCAGTCGATGAGAAGTCACCAGAAACAATTCTCGAGCATGAGTAAGATCAATTTTCATTCTGTTACTTGCAGTGTGCTCTTATCTTACCCTTTGCAATTGGAAAATAAATTGCATGATTTTTGAATTAACAACAATATTTGCCAGGATCTGAAAACAACTGGGAAGGAAATTATTCCCCTTCATATTTAAAAGTTATTTCAATTTTATATGGGGATTGAGTAATAAACTTGTGGTTTGATAGCCACTAGTTAGATCATGCATATTTACTTTGTAGCAGAGTCTGTACACCTATTATAAGTATAATATTCACGTGGTTCAGAGTCGCTTTTTTATTATGATTCCTTACTTCTGATCACTTTCTATATTCTGATTCGGTATACATTGGTGTAGTCGAGTTATCTGGCTTGGGGACTTGAATTATCGAATTGCCCTCTCTTATCGATCAGCTAAAGCACTAGTTGAGATGCAAAACTGGAGGGCATTGTTGGAGAGCGACCAGGCATGCTCGCATACTCTCTTGCTGAAGTTACTTTCTTTGTTTTAAGAAAGCTTTCATCTGACTTTTGTTAATGGTTATCATGCAGCTACGGAACGAGCAGAGAAGAGGTCGTGTTTTTGTTGGCTGGAAAGAAGGGAAGATTTATTTTCCTCCTACGTACAAGTACTCGACTAATTCAGACAGGTACGCAGGAGATGATATGCACCCAAAGGAGAAGCGTCGAACTCCAGCTTGGTAAGAACAACTCTGCTACCAGAATGTTCAAGGAATAACTCGGTGGAAGGAACTAAAAAATTTCATGTCTGGAAATGACTTTTTATGTTGATGTAACTATCCATTCTAATAACTAATTGACTATATACATGTGAAGGTGTGACAGAATTTTATGGTTTGGAGAAGGGCTCCAGCAATTATCTTATGTACGAGGAGAATCTAGATTCTCAGACCATAGGCCGGTCTATGGTATATTTTGGGCAGAGGTTGAGTCCACCCATGGCCGATTGAAGAAAAGTACGAGTTACTCTAGTTCCAGGATTGAAGTGGAGGAGCTCTTGCCATACTCACAAGGTTATACGGAACTCAACTTTTTCTGATGGACGACGAAACAATGACGATCAATTAGGTGAGTTCGTCATGTCCATTAACATGTTTTCTAAGAATTCCATGAGTTCTGCATTTCTCTACTACCAATCAGGTGAAGTTCCCATTAGCCTTTTAATTTTCAAAATGTTGGCCTCTTTTGACCATCTTTTTCCATCATTTGTCAACGGGAACTAGCATGCCAAGGTTTCTGTATCATTTTAGTGGTCCTCAAGCAGAAACTCATTCTAACATTAATCTGATAATGAAGCTAAACGATACTGCTTTTGATAGTTTTAGCATATGGATTACGCTAATCTACATGAACATGCAACGTTAATAAACTTGCTGTTTCTCTTTGTAAGTTTCCTTTAGAAAATCTTTTGCTTTGTTCCTATTCTTATGTTGAATCTTGTCCCCGGTTGCAGGCGGGAATCACTTTGAAGAATTCTTTTTGTTTTTCATGAAGGGTGATAGAGACCTTCCGTTGCCTGTTAACCCAAAAAAAAGGTAGGTTGGTATTTTCTCTCTTTAACTTTTCTTGGTCTTGCTCTGCATGTTTCTTTTTGTTGTTTCTTTATCTTGTCTGCACTTTCTTCTTACCATGTGTAAAATCGTGTTATTTGGTCAGCTAATCAACTTCAATCATTGGAACTTCGACCATCAAACATTGTTAGCCGCTAACATTACATTACCATTTTTCTGTTCGTATACATGATTAGCTAACCCGATTAACAATGATCCTGTCATTTTTCACAAGGTACTCTGCTCCTTCGTTAGTATTTGCTGTTTGCACTTAAATCAAAGTTAACAGGCTGTTAATTTTCTTTCTTTTTCTGGTTCTACAGGTAATCATTGACCTTGCATTACCAGGAATTGCCAAGCGGGTGGACGTCTAGATATTAATTTATTCAATTCTTTGTTAGTGTAGGGCAACATTTTTGGTTCTTTCTTTTTGGATGAGTGAGAGAAGATGGCCAATGCAATCATTTGGGTCGCTTTTTTGGTGTATAAAATGACAATCCGGGATTAGATATGATGGAATATCCATTGCCAAATTGAGAAAAGGAAAGAAATGAAATATATGTAGCATTCGAAGTCCATTCTAGATTAGAAAATGCCTGTGTTGCTAGCTGCAGATGACATTACTGAAGAAAAAGCTGATTCTGTTGATAATCTACGTCCTAGAAACTTACACCACCGTTTTGCTTTTTCTTCTTTTAACTTTGGTATGTGACCAACAAACCAGAAAACCAGCAGACAGTGTTTTTTTCTTGAAATTTTTTGGTACAGCTACTGGGAGGTCCCTCTCCATTATTAGAGACTCTTCTTTTGGGAGTATTCGCTCTAAATCATAATTTATGAGATTATTATCCACCTTCTTCTCTTGTTCATATGTATACTCCCAGAAGATGGAAAAAGAAATCTGGAAAACTGGCAAAATTTACAACTTCCAGAGGAGGCACCGTTGCTTGGTTGGGGAGAGCTTTAAAGTAATATGTATTCTTTCCTTCAAACTGAAAGACATGTAACTTGAGAAGAAAGTTAGTGTCAATGTCTAGATAATGGCATTTCCTCGTTAACAAGGGACGTTATACTTCAGGGCATGAGTTCAACGGTGAATTCCACATGCGATTATTCCCATTTTCACGGCTTGCCAAACAGTAGAAACCAATCAGGTTGTCAAGTTGCTTGGTGACATGTTCGATTAATCCAACAAAAGATGTAGCCCTTCTTGAAAACAGAAAACAGAATGAATCAGGATAATTAATATTGATTAAAAACATCAAGTTATAGAATTTAATACACTGCATTATCACCTATTATCATACGCTTTTTTACAGGCAGGTCTGATGTTTGCTTCAGTCAAATTATTAATGGTCCCCAGTTGATGGCAAAATTTCCTGTCATCTGCTTGTGATGTTCCTATCATGAACCCACTGATAGAAAAAGATCGGTCCTCTTCTTTCCCTTTTGTTTCTTTTTTTACTTTCCCCGGCACGTGATATAGTCTTTTACACGCTAGCAATTTCTAAAAATGTCGGGTAATCTAGCATTCACTCTTTCAAATGAACTTCCTTGGCAAATTTTTCATTGGATTTTCACCTATCCTGTTGAATTAGGATTCGCATGGCGATTCCGTATCCAGTTCAGTAATGGAGTGCCTGTCTTGTATTATTCGAGGATATAATTGAAGTTCATCCCCTGACAATCCAATTCCTGTCAAAAACGTCAGAAATTTCTAAGAAAACAGACAGTTCCTCAGGAAAATTACTACCTGGCAATGTTTATTGGAGCCTGTTATTGTTCTGCAGAGTGCTTCTAATTAATACTCATTGCAAAAGTAATGAGAGAAGTGCACGAGGGACATGAAATATGTAAGTTTATGATATCCGTCATCCATGTCAAGGTTTCACGCTTATGATATACTGAAAAGAGAGAAATTGCGCCCTTCTCTTTATCTGCTAGATGATCACATATTCTGAAAGGCAACAAAACACAGGTTACGTATATCTGACAAATTAATTACCAAGTCCTGACCTATGTACGATCCTTGATGACTTTCATCCCTTTCTAGGTTAAAGTTATCTACCTAATTCGAGTCCATCGAGGACGCATTATTGATCAACTGAAAGAAACGAACGGATGGATGGACGAAGTAAAATTATTTACTGTAAGTAGTCATTAAACAAGTGATCAGGCTTTTAAAATCAGGTCTGCCTATGTCATCTGCAGCAAGCTTTAGTTAGTGGGGGCTGAAAGCAACAATTTCTGAATAGAAGAAGCAAAAGCATTTTGCCTTGTTTCTGTCATTGATGGGCGGGATATGCTAATGGTAAAGAGCTTGTCTAGTTTTTTGCTCCTGAGGTCAGCAACAGCCACTTGCTTTCTTACATGAATGTTTCGCATATTTGACAGAAGAAGGAGCAAATAATCGGTTATGATTCTCAGTTTGCTTCTCAGGGCATGACAATATATCAGATTTCTATTCCCCCCTTTGCTTTTGAATCACATGTATATTTGATTTGTCGTTGCAGACACGCATAATCAGAAAAACTTACAAATTTATTTATTCTGAGAACAGTCTACAACATGCATGTTAAGAACATTGATGATTATGTATACAGCTGTTGCAAATGCCATTCCAGGAATTCCAAATCTAAGTTTGATCCAGGTGGTTGGAAAAGTGAAAACCTAATCATGTATTTGTTCGTGTTTAAAATGGTGGCTGTAAAACTCATAAACATAAACTACAAAATCAAACAATTAAAGATAAAATCTTAAAATAAGAAAGGATAATTTACCATTAAAATGAGTTTGCAAGCACACCATTTTAAAAAGCAATAGTGGTATAAGATCCAATGGGCTTTCTGGCTCGAATTAAAAATTCAGTCCAAGATGTAAAAAGAATCTTGTGACTTAAGAATTAAAAATCGGGTTGGCCAATCAAAATAGACCAGACCTAGAGAATCCAAAAATGGAGTACAAGTCCGGTAGAAACGGACCAGGCCTTTGAGACTCTCATGGTCTAGAAAAAAGAGTACAAGCCCAACATGCCTCTGAGACTCCAACAGTCCAGGATGATGATGAAGAAAGTGAAGTAAGTCTTAATGGGCCTCAACAAGCTCGAGCCTGTTAGACTTGAGGGGGAGTGTTGGAAGAAAACGAAGAAGGAAGAGAAGAGGCTAATCAAGAATCCCATATCGGGAAAAAGGAGAAAGAAGGAGCTGTATATAAATCAAAAGGCCACCAAACTAAAATTGTCATACCCACATATGAGACCTTGGTAGTTTGGTACTAATTTGTGTGCATGTACATGTATGCGTATGCGTATGAATGACTGGACATGTGTGTATGTGTACTTATGTGCCTATATGTGACTAAATGAAATGTGATATGGTTTGTTTTGCACTGTGGATGCCCTTGGGAATGTAAGTGCATGAATGACAGGATATTGTATCTGTAGATGTGTGTGATTGTGATCTGAGAATGGGATGAGAGGGTGTTGCCGCCTTATTGGGGTATCTTCGTAGTATAAGGGGCGAACACCGAGTTTAGCATGTTGTGAGGAAGGTTTAGAAGTGTTTACGTTTGATTGTTGAGTTAGGCATGTTGGATGTGAGCTTGGGAGGAGTGGAAGAAGGAGGTTTGAGAGTAGTACGGGCGTACGGATCACCGTACGAGCGTACCAAAATA
>CANYBF010004395.1:0-19753 GCA_948192965.1 Dalechampia spathulata | reverse complement strand
GTTAGATCATGAGTATTTTTGGAATAAAATAAGAATTAAATTTAGAGATTTATTCTTCTTTGTTCCATATTTCATGCATGGTTTTGGTTCTCTCTTTTTTGCAAAATCATTGGATAAAAAATAAAGAAAATCACTTATTTTCCTTGAAAGAAACATAACCTACTTGATGTTAATTAAAATTAATGATGTTAATAACAATAATCCTTGATTATTTAAGTAATAATGAATAATTACTTCTTGTTAAATATGTCACACCTAGCCCATACCAAGGCAGACAGGCTCCCACGACACAAACAGCGGCCCCCAAGAGAAGACCAGTGCCTGTACCATCAGGGATACATCGTGAATACGTCGTATGGGGACACACTCTAAGTCTAATGGTGGTTAAGAGGCGGAAACAACGTGACGTACTATCGTACCCGGGATCATTACCATTCATGCACTCAAATTAAACATGGACATCAATAGAAACAGGCAACCGTATATCTCATATACATAAAACCTGTTATACATAACGTGAGTACGTACAATACACCACCAAAAGCTATACATAAGTACATAACTGTACAATATAAACATAACTACTGCCACACCCTAGCTACACGACCAAAAAGAAGCCAGAGTGTGCCTCAGGAGTCCCGTACCGAGTAGAGATCAATCCGTCTCTGCTGATGACCTCTAATCCTTCTCTGACCGCTCCCCTGTGGGCTCTGAACCTACGTTCATCAAATGACAAAAGCTGAGATAAACTCAGTGGTGCTAGAAACACATATAATCAATCATTAAACATATAACAATCCATCATAAACATCATATGCAATGCAAATGCCAATGCGTCTCGCATTCACCCTCATTCACTCTTGTTTTCCTGTAATTGTGCACATTCCTTTCGCACACACTGGATCCCGATAGGTACCGGTACTCATCGCCCGTAGGCGGCCATTTACCTGAGTGCCCTGCACTCTATATCCATCTCCCATCTTAGGAGAATATTTATATAATGATTCCCGAAGGAATCCCATTCATTATTGATCCAGTGTGCCCAGAGCTGAGCTCTGCCCTCATTTATCATTTTCTTTTCACTCTTTCATCATTCATCCATCATCATAATGCAAATGATCATATCATTCATATCAAAATCATATGCCTATACGTAGTTTACGTCTTATGGCAATCGGAAACAAGCCAAAAGTGGCTTAACACATAAAACTAGCACTAACCTCAAACGCAAGCAACCTCTAGTATAAGCCACCGATCCTATCTTCAATCATATCTAGCTTCTATTCCACGTTCTCTTACGCTAGCAACGTTTAGAATCCTTAAGGAGGTGATTTGGTAGGGTTTAGGGACGTTTTGCTGAAGGAAAAAGGGAAGAAAACTTAAGAAAAATCGTATGTTTTAACCCTTAAAAAGTCAAATTACAGTCGCGTACGGCCGTACGGATATTGGTACACCCGTACCGACTCTAAAAGCCTGACAAACCAAAAAACCTGCAAGTTGGCGTCCGACCGTACCACCTCTTGGTACGCCCGTATGCCCTCTCCCCTGACTCGTACGACCGTACGCCCAATCCATACGCCCGTACCACTCCCCAAAAATGCATAACATGCCTATTAGCATGCCTAACTCACCCGGAACCTGTCCCAACGCTTAACCAATCCTAAACACACTTCCAAAACACCCCTTTACCGTACCGCGAGGGCTCCGACCCCGCACCCCCAACTCACAACTCACAAATTTCCCCCTGATGGGCAGATGTTGTCGCTCCGCTCCATTCGCTCGTTACGCTACGCTCCACTCGCTCTCTCCGCTCCGCTCCAACATCTGCCCCTATACCAGTATAAGGGCTATACCTAACATAACATATACCCAATCATATACACAAGTCGTCCCTCATCCAACCGAGAAGACACGCTTCCCAATAAAGTGACCACTCACTAAACAAGCCAATAAATATAAATAGTATAATGCAAAGCCATACATTGTCATCCTATTCATGCACATAAATTCATGCATTCCAAACCAAAGCAATTCACATTCACACATAAGCACAAAACCATCATCATGCATTCCAATACATCACATAACCATCAAGCAATCCTACCATCCATCTACACATACATGCAAATCAATGCATAACTCCTAGGGTCTCTAATGTGGGTGTAACAAATATAAAATATAAAATAATTATTTCCTAACAAATAAAAATACAATGAGTGATATTCATCTAATAAAAATAATATATATAATATAAAATATAAAATATAAATAATACAATAATGAAAAATTGATAATACTAATTTATATTTTCAATTTATGCACTTAATTTATATTTTCAATTTGTTTATTTTAATAGTCAAATGAAAAAATAAAAAATCTGAATTAGTACACATAATAAGACTATTAATTTATCATTATTATATTAGCTAATTAATCACATTATATCAATTAATATATAATGAGTATATTATAGATTATATATTATGTTATGGATAATATAATGTTTAATATATTATTCTATAATTATTAATTTAACCTTATATTAGTTTAATGATGTTACTAGATAAAATCATATGATAGAATTATATTTTTTGAATTAGTAAATTAGTATTCTAATAAAGATGCTGTTCACTTTTAAAAAAATTATAATAAATTTAAAAATTAATTTTTAAATAATTTAAATATTTTATTAGTTCAAAGTATAATTTCATTATCTAAAAATATTATTTCAATTATATTTTTGTCATAATATTTTATTAGTACCATTCATATCGTTTTAATTTATGATTGTAATTATTTTTATTAATTACATTATGTTGTAAAATTTTATTAGAATTAACACTTTATGTTTTTGATTTTTGATTTTTTATATAACTATTAATATATTGAATACAAAAACTAAGATTATTTAATTCAAAAGAAAGCAATTTCTAATGTGATTATGTTTTACAATAATTGTAAATAATGCATAGGGATAAATTTAAGAGTATACTTGATACAAAATATTTTTCACATGGATAACTATACATTGCATTATCAAGAGGAATTTTAAGTTCAATAATAATGATATTAATAAAAAAAGATAATTTAAAAAAGAAGGAACCAACATACATAAAAATGTAGTCTATAAAGAGGTATTGCTATCAAATAAATAAATAAATATTTATTCTAATTTTTTTTATAAATGAATAGATGAAAATATTATATAAACTATATGGTCAAAAAAAATTTGAAAACATAAAATTGTTATGGGTCAATTACCACCATAACATTGCACAACATAGAATCAAAGAATCAAAACCACAAAAATCTTTTAGCAGTGCATCAATAACTATTTAGTTCATAAAATTTAAAACCTATATAGGCTACAGACAGGTAAAAGGATCAAAAATTGAAAATTTCCAAATAAAAATTTATGAAGATAATATGCAACTATCTAATATAGGCAACCTATGATACAAATCGAAAGCAATTTAAAAAACTTAAAGAAAGGACTCATACTTTCATTTAACTAAAAATCAGCAAGGTAATAACAAAACCCAATAACATAAAATATCCAAGATCAAAATTTTTCAACTTGAGAATCAACAAAATCCATGAAAATAACAAGAACCCAGAAAGGAAAAAACCAATAAGGATAGCATATACGCACAACCTAGAGAGAAGATCGACAAGCTGAGATTTGCTGAGAGAGTCAAGTAAAGAACGAAGATGTTCTTGTGTAGTTGAGATTTCATCTCCGTTGCTTGCTTCCTCCATCTTTCTCTTCTTGATATCTTCCATGTTTCAGTTCCCTTTCTGGGTTTCTCTCTTTGTTTATCCTTTTTACAAGCTTCTGGGTTTCTCTCTTTGTTTATCCTTTTTCCAAGCTTCCACTGACGAGGATGGGTAGGGAACCCTACTGCTGGTAATCCTTGTTCGTTATATTTTATTTATTGGATTGAAATAATTACCCTATTTAATTCAATTATTAGGAACAATAATCATTTTGGCCCTTAATGTTTGTATAAAATACAAATTTACCCCTCAAGTAATTTGAGGTTCAATTGAGTCAGAAAGTTGACAAATCCTATCATATAAGCACCCTTCCGTGCATTAAAATTAATAATAAAATGGACCCTTACCTTATATTTTGAAAATCAAATTTAGAATTTGTTAGTATAAACATTTAAATCAATTCATCTGATAACAGATTGCTGTTTACTTTCTTGTTTTGATTTCTTTTCAAAACTCATTTGCAGTTCGGCTGTGTTTCGTTAGTGATATTCTCTTTTGGCTAGAAGGTATTCTCAGTTGAGCATAAGTCTTTATAGTTCCTTACAAATGTACAGAAGGTTTCATGAGGAGACGACTTAGCAAGCAATTGAGCACATAGATGAATATTATTATTTTGTGAATTGGTTACAAGAAATGAGTTGCATCAAAGATCGCCCTCTAGTCCTATTTAACTAATTAACTTCATGTTTCCTTTCTCATGTGACTGGCTACTAAGTTAGCTTTGTGGGAGCTGGAGTTGTCTTTCGTAGTATCAGGATCGGAAATCAAAGCTGGTTTTATCTCCCACATGCTGCAATATGAATATTGATTTGACAAAGCTTGGAGAGAAAGGTAATGGCGAAGGTAACTAGAAGAGGAAATTGATAAAAGATGTATTTTCTGTTCATAAATCTTTTATTAAATGAGATGACAAGCGAATTGGATGTGCTTCATTGGTCGTGATGAGAAGGATGTTCGTCCAACTGTATAGCAGGAAGATTATCACAAAAAACGGAGACAGACAACTGGAAATCATGTAATAAATAGAGGAAGTTTTGAACCTCACAAGCCACAAGAGCAAGAGCTCTGTATTCGGCTTCTACAGAAGCAGTATATTGTTTCTTTAGACTGCCAAGAGTCAATAAAAAAAGATACAAAAATGAGTAAGAAAAATGTTGGGTGTCCAAGCAACTGGCCTGGTTAGCGAGTCACTGTAAGCATTCAACTTTTATTATTTAAGAGGTAATGGCAATTTGATGATTTGCTTTTCTATTTGCATCTAAAGTTTTCTTATAATAAAGTACCAATCACATTAAAAAACAACAACCATAAATGAAGTCTAGCATTAAGATAACCCAATAACATTAAACATACTACTTACTAAATATGTCAACCTCCCAAAATACAATAACATTAAGTCCTTAGAAGACGAATTAAGAAAAGAAACATCAGAAAATGGAGATACTCTAAAATCAATGTCATCATCATACTTCTCCTCAACTGCTTCTTCATTCTTTTTCTTTCTTTTTAAAGCAACTACAAAGTAGCAGGATCCTGCATTCACAAACATAAGCTCATTGAGTCATTAGCCCTAATATATTGTTTTTATTTCAACTATTATGTGACTTCCAATGATATATGTTGTTTATACATCATCCTACCTTAAGAACCTTAAGAAGAGTGGACTATCATCATCATCATGTTCCTCATAATCTTTATCATTGATATCATCATCAACAATAATATCATCTTCTTCATCACTAAGATCTTCATCAATAGAATCTTTTTGAGCATTGGAATCATCTCCCATATCGATACGTGTCTTCTTGTTGGTGTTTGGTTGTTGGGCACAATCTATAGCTATTTCCATTGACAAAAAGAAGTTAAATTTATAATACCATGTCTTTGGCTCTTAAATCAAGTAAATATGTATACCTTATATTATTACTTATTATTTTACTTTAAATAAACCATAAATAAAATATTTTATTTTGGTTTGCTAGTACATGAACAAACAAATGGTCAAAAGGGACTCAAAAGCATCAAATATGAACCATTTCAAAATAATAACTCTGAAACTTATGGTTGAAAACCTGCTAATTCACTTTTTAAAAGCTAAAATAAACATGACACGTCAATTATTAAAAAAATTAATAATGACAATAATAACGAGTCAATATTTTTGAAATTTATTTGAATCAAAATAAAATGTGATTGAAAATAAAATAATGTCATTTAATGTACATTATTATACATTCCTAAGATTAGTATCTAATTATGATCACATCTCTTCTCTTTTATAATTTGATTAAAACATCTTTATATTTTATTTTCATTTATCAGGTGTAGTTATTTAGTTACCAATACTTAATATAACATGTTAAATAGGTAAAAATTAGCTAATAATTATGATTATGATTGTTAATTTTATTTGAATAAAAAATCTTTAAACTTTTAAAATAAAATAATAAAATTGATGTATTGAAATAAGAAGATTTCTCTTTACTATCTTGTAAGTATGAATCTATTTGTTAGCTTGGATTTATTGTCAAAGTAAAATATGATGGGTGCCGTAAAAATAGAAAAAAAGGGACGGCGTCGAAATTGTAGAATTAAAAAAATGGTGGGCTTACACGTTTTGTACGCGTATTCCTCACAAAACACGAGAGAAAAAAGAACAGGGAGGAGAGAAAAAAATGATAGAGGGTATTTTGTAACTTATATTATTTATTTCTTTTAATAAAATTCTTCGATCTTTTATTCGTGATTTTTACTCTAATTTGTTCGGGGGTTTTCCACGTAAAATCTGTGTGTTCTATTTTTATTTTTCTTAAATTTTAGCTGTGACCTTACTTTATCCAATCTGTATTTTCAACAAGTGGTATCATAACTTTGATTCTTGTTGGAGGAATTTTTTGAAAAGGAGCATGCCAAAAGGAAGGAATTTTTTGGTGCGATCCGTTCAAAAAATGGACGTAAAAAGTCAGCAGTAATATTTGTTTGAAAGGTGATAGTACTGTAGCATTTTGGCCATGATACTGTTCATATTGTAGTGGTACTGTAGCATAGGTATTGCAGCGGAGTACTGTTGCAGGACACTATAGCAAAATATTGTTCATGATACTATTTTATGCGTATATACCTACTTATCGTATGCTCTAAAAATTTACTGTAGCATAGGTATTCTCTGGTCTTTGATGATATAGCAATAGTCATTCTTGAAGAAGAAAATTGACGAAAGAATAAGGAAGACAAGCAGGCAAGTTCATAACAAGTGAAAGCCTTGACAGTGATGAGAGGGAGATCAATAGAACGTGGCTCAAGTGGGAGTCAAAATCATGGTAGGTCAAAATCAAGAAGTAAGAAGAATTTTAAATGTTACCACTGTGGTAAGAAAGGTCACTTGAAGAAGGATTGTTGGAGTCTGAAGAATTCCAATTCTCAAGGGAATATGGTGAGCACTTCAAATGATGGAAATGTATTGTACTGTGAAGCAGCAATATCTACTGAGAACAAGAAAAAGTATGCTGATGTATGGGTTCTTGACTCTGGAGTAATTTATCATATATCCTCTCGAAGAGAATGGTTTCATAATTATGAACCTATCTTAGGAGGATCTATGTATAGCTGTAAAGATAATGCCTTAAAGATTGTAGGCATTAGGACCATCAGATTGAAGATGCATGATGGAATAGTCTATATTATTCAAAGAGTGCGACATGTGAAAGGCCTCAAGAAGAATTTGTTATCTATGGGACAACTGGATGATCTGGATTGCACTATCAAAGTTCAGAAAGGCATCATGAGGATTAACCGAGGAGCGTTGGTAATTATGAAAGAAGAAAAGATTGCTGTGAATTTGTATATTCTGTGTGGAGAGACTGTGCAAGAAGAAGAAGTATCTGTTGCTTCAAGTTTAAGTGAAAGATCTACAATGGTATGGTATCAGAAACTTGGACATGTCTTAACAAGGCATGAAGATTCTTGCTGAGAAAAATCTACTTTCGGGTCTTACAAAGGTATCACTACCCTTTTGTGAGCATTGCATAACAAGCAAGTAGCATCGATTAAAGTTCAATACATCCAATTCTAAAAGCAAAAATATTCTTGAATTGGTTCACTCTGATGTATGGCAAGCACTGGTTTCATTACTAGGAGGAGCGAAGTACTTTATATCCTTTATTGATGATTACTCCAGGAGATGTTGGGTGTAGCCTATCAAGAGTAAGGGAGATGTATTTTCAACCTTCAAATCTTACAAAGCATAGGTTGAACTTGATTCACGTAATAAGATCAAGTGTTTGAGGATAGATAATGGAGGAGAATATACTAATAATGAGTTTGATAGCTTTTACAAGTAGGAAGGCATCAAAAGGCAGTTCACCATGGCATACACTCCATAATAAAATGGAGTAGTAGAGAGGATGAACATAATTCTGTTAGAAAGAACAAGAGCAATATTGAGAGCTGTAGGTCTATATAAAGCATTTTGGGCAAAAGCAGTCAACACCGCCTATTTTGTGATCAATAGGTCTTCATCTATAGCAATTCAATTGGAGACACCAATGAAGATGTGGACTAGGAAGCCAGTTGATTATTCAAACCTCCATATATTTGGAAGTGCTGTGTACATGATGTACAATGCCAAAAAAACTACAAAGTTAGATCCGAAATCCAGGAAGTGCTTGTTCTTGGGGTATACTGATGGTGTAAAGGGGTATTGCCTGTGGGATCCCACTGCCCACAAGGTTATAGTCAGCATGGATGTTATCTTCTTGGAAGATAAATTGAAGGGAGATGATGATATCAGTTTGAAAGAAAGATAAAAAATACAGCTGTACAGGTGGAAAAGAAGTCTACAGAAAAAGATTCTTCTGAAGCAATACCAGAGCACAAGGAAGCAGAGTCAACTGAGTCTGAAGAGGTAGATCTTGGAAAGGGAAAACATGTAAAGTCAATATCATCCTGACATAATGATTATGTTATGGGTAGTAATGTTGCATACTGTCTTTTAACTAAGGAAGGGGAGCCATCAACTTTCCAAGAAGCAATGAACAGTTCAGATGCATCTCAGTGGATAGCAGCAATGCAGGAAGAAATAAAAGCTTTGCATAAGAACAAGACTTGGGAGCTCGTAACACTACCACAAGGAAGAAAGGCCATTAGTAATAAATAGATCTTTAAGATTAAAAGAAATTGTGATGATCAAGTGGAGTGGTTTCGTGCAAGATTGGTGGTGAAAGGCTATGCTCAGAAAGAGGGGATTGACTTCAATGAAATATTTTATCTTATGGTTTGATTGACAATTGTTCGAGTAGTTTGGCAATGTATACTACATTTGACTTACATCTGGAACAACTAGATATGAAAACAACTTTTCTTCATGGAGATCTTAAAAAAGAAATTTATATGCTCCAGCCAAAACGTTTTAAAGAAAAATGAAAGCAAAACTTAGCTTGCAGGTTGAACAAATCTCTATATGGTTTAAAGCAGACGCCTAGGTGTTGGTATAAGAGATTTGATTCCTTCATCATGAGCCTTGGATACAACAGATTGAATGTAGACCCTTGTGCATATTTCAAGAGGTTTGGTAGTGATTTCATTATCTTACTATTGTATGTAGATGATATGTTGGTAACAAGCCCCAAAAAAGATCATATTGAAGAATTGAAGGCGCAGTTAGCTAGGGAATTTGAAATGAAGGACTTGGGACTAGCAAATAAGATTATAAGGATGCAAATTCACCAAGACAGAAGCAACATGAAGATTTGGCTTTCTCAAAAACATTATTTGAAGAAGGTTTTGCGACGTTTCAACATGTAAGACTGTAAGCCAATTTCTACCCCACTTCCTGTTAGGTTTAAGTTATCCTCCAGTATGTGTCCTAGAAATGAAGAAGGAATGATAGAAATGTCTTGAGTACCTTACACATCAGTAGTGGGGAGTTTAATGTTCATGATGATTTATACACGATCAGACATTGCACATGCAGTGGGAGTAGTGAGTTGGTATATGGCGAATCCTGGCAGAGAGCATTGGAATGCAGTGAAGAGGATTCTGAGATACATTAAGGGGACCTCAGATGTTGCTATGTGTTATGGAGGATCAGACTTTATTGTTAGAGGATATGTTGACTCGGATTACGCAGGTGATCTTGATAAAAGTAAATCCACCACAGGGTATGTGTTCACACTTACTGGCGAAGCTGTAAGTTGGGTATCAAAATTGTAATTAGTTGTGGCAACTTCAACAACAGAAGCAGAATATGTAGCAGCTACACAAGTTAGTGAAGAAGCAGTATGGTTGAAAATGGTAATGGAGGAACTCGGGCACGAACAAGAAAAGATGGTTTTATTTTATGACAGTTAGAGTGCCTTGCATCTTGCAAGGAATCCAGCTTTTCATTCCAAGTCAAAGCACATACGAGTCCAGTATCACTTCGTTCGAAAGAAAGTGAAAGAGGGCACAATGGATATGCAAAAAATTCATACTAAAGACAACCTTGCAGACTTTATAACAAAAACAGTTAACACTGACAAGTTTGTGTGATTCGATCATCTAGTGGCCTGACAGAAGCATAAGCAGCATAGAAAGACAAGGACGAAAGAATGTGAAGATTTGATTAATTCTCAATCAAATATTTAAGTGGGAGATTATCAGAGAAAAAGATGGTGAGCGCTGCAAAAATAGAAAAAAAAGGGAGGGCACCGAAATTATAGAATTTTAAAAAAATAGTGGGCTTACGTGTTTTGTACTCGTATTCCCTGCCTATAAATAGGCAGGGATGTTAAGGCATTTAGATCATCTCAAAATCCTCACAAAACACGAGAGAAAAAAGAATAGGGAGGAGAGAAAAAACTAATAGAAGGTATTTTATAACTCCTATTATTTATTTCTTTTAATAAAATTCTTCGATCTCTTATTCATGGTTTTTACCCTAATTTGTTTAGGGGTTTTCCACGTAAAATCTGTATATTCTATTTTTATTTTTCTCAAATTTTAACTGTGACATTGTTTTATGCGGTCCGTATTTTCAACATTTATTATAGGAATATTGATAAATGTTATGTTTCTAAACATTTTTCCTAATCAAATGTCTAAACTACTGAATTTAGTATCAACTTAGTATATAGATCAAATTTTGGATGACTAGAGTGTAAAAAATAATAAAATGATAATATTATCTTCTTGAATGTCTAATACCTAATTAGATTTTAGTCTTGAATTTTCATAAAATCTATCTAAAAAATACACACATAAAAATACAGCCTATATAAAAATATGAGTGTGTATATACACATTCTTAACATTCTTATCATTTTCTTTGAAAAAATGATAATGTAAACCTGATTTGGAGAATGAATATTGAAGAAGAAAGGTAATACTATCATTTTGTTGGTTTTTTTATGCTTCGACCATCAAAATTTGACCATAGAGACTAAATTAATATTAAATATGAAAAATCAACTAATACGAAAAAGCATCAAATATGTCATTTTGAGAACTATAATTATTCCAAAATAATAACACTTACAAGTTATGTTAGAAAAGCTAAAATGAACACCCACTTGACATAGCATGTACTATGTAAAATGATAATAACAATAATAATATAATAATGGGACAATGTTCTTAGATTTATTTGAATCAAAATAAAATATGACTAAAAATAAAATAATAAAATTTAGGATAAAATATTATGAACCTATGAGATTAATGACTAATTATGATCATAACCTTTCTCTTTTAAAACTTAATTAAAACACTCTCATATTTTAATTTTCATTTATCAACACACTTAAATCATATAATACTGTTAAAAAAAAGACATGGATAAATTGCTATAAGACCATTGAATTATGGTCCAATTATGATTACATCCCTCCTTTCGTAAAATCTAATTAAAACATTCTTATATTTTAATCCAATACATGAACACAACTAAATAACTAATCTTTCATAAAGTATTAGATGATTTGATGTCAATCTTGATATAACTGGTTTTTTACTCTTAAATAATTTTTAGATTAAATATACAATATTTTTGTATTATAATCCCTCCAATTCTTGAATTCAATCTTTTTTTTTTAAAAAAATCAAATTTATTATCTACACTACACCTTTTTTTAACCTTTATTATTGTAAAAATATATATTTGTTTTAAAGATTTTAATGATAAATGAGACTAAAGTATAATAATGTCTTAATTTGGTTACAAAAAAAAGATGCCGTCATAATTAAATGCTAATCTCAAAGAACTTGTAATAATTTATCCTAAAATTTATATATTTAAAAAAAAAACTACTTTCCTCTTCTATCTCATCTCACATGAGTATAAACATTACTAAATGTATATGTTTAATCCCATATGCCTTTCCTTATTAATCAAGTATTAAATGTTTAAAATATTTAGCTCAAACATTTAATCATTTAAAATATGTTGAAATCATTAACAAACATAATCATGTAAATTTAAAATCAAATTGAAGATTAAATAAATGAAATGAAGATTTTAGCAGTTGAATTCAGTAGGGAATTGGCAGCTATTCCATAATAATAAACAAACACCTAAAATCATCACTCACTTAACAAATGAAGGGATAGAATTTGTAAACAACTTACTTGAAGCATCTCCAACCACTTCCTCCTCTTCTCTATGCCTCTTCTTCTTTGTCTCTGTTTCTTTTACTTCTTCCACAAAATCTGGATCAAGAATTCAATTTTAATATAAATAATAAAATTCATAAACAGTTCTCTTAAACAATATCTGGTTGGAAGAATTATAAGGAAATGAGTTTAGCCATTTACCTGAAGGAATTATCTTGTTGTAACAGTATGCCTGCCCCTCCTCTCCCTCATATATGGCCGTTACCCCAAACTTCTTTACTTTTATCTTTTCACCTGAAACTACAAAAGCCTCTGGGATGAACTCAAATGCCCTCCTCCCAATGATGCGGACAAAGTCGTGTTTTTCCTTGTACAAAACAAACACGTTGTCTGATTGAAAAAGAGTACTACAAGAATAGCAACTGTAACTGTGTCCATGGAGATATGGAACAGATTTATTATTATGTCGTACGGAGACCTTGAGTAACCTCACACATTTAAAGGGGAAATCTATAACTATGTAGAAAGCAAAACCAAGCAAGTTGTCGGTGTTGAAGAAATTCTGAGGGAAAGCAATTGCTAATGAGGTTTCTTGGCTTTGATACATGACCCACTCTGGAATTTCACTTCCAGGTATTGCAAACAAGTAATTCCCAAAATGACACTGCATGAAAAATGAAAATGAAGTAATTAATTAGGTCTAAACGCAAAAAGAAAAAGAAAGAGAGAGATGCTTACTGTTTTATGAGCAATTGCCAGTTTTTTGATAAAGTGGTGAGCATCTAGCATCATCTTGGAACGTTCTTGCTTATCCAAATTCACGCAATTGAGGTAACAGAAAGTATAAAAGTATCTGACTGGACTATATGAAGTAGATTCTACCTTTTTCAAACATGCACAATTAATCGCCTTAAGTTCTTCTAAATTTTCTGGAAGCTTTGGCAAATATTCAAGCCGATTGCAGTTGATTAGCCACAATCGATCCAATGACGACAACAATGCAATATCATTGGGGATTTCCACAATGTCAGTTGTATCTAGATGTAGCATCTTTAAGCTTCTCAAATCATGTAGAGAAGGTAACCTGGTAAGTTTTGAGCATTGACTGAGGGTAACATATTGTAAAGAGCTCAAACCATCTAGAAGAGGTAATTCTTGTACTTGACTCCCTGTTAAATGTATCTGCCTTACATTTCCTTTAATCTTTGGCAAATTTTGAAGATTGGTACATCCCAAAGCATCAAGAAATACATAATCTTCACTCAGAACAAGTTCACTCAGAAACTTTGTTATGTTTGTGCAATATTGCATGCTTAAGAAAGAAAGTTTTCTAAGATAGTAAGTTGATAGGGGCCACTCTTCCACTCCAGAGTTATCAAGGATCAGCCGTTTTATGTCTGTTGGAATGTCTGGAAGAATCTTTAGACTCGAGCATCTATCAAGACTAAGAGTTTCAAGTGATTCTAACTCGACCATGCTTGAAAGACGTTGCAGCTTGTTGCATCCAGATAGATTGAGATGAGCAAGATTCTTGAGATTCTGTATACACGGGTCAATCTCATCCAAGCCATAACAATCGGTAAGGTTTATTGAAATCAAGTTTGTAGCAGAAGAAAGATTTGGAAGTCTTATCAGTTGTCGACAATGGGAAAGATCCAATGTTTTCAAATTTTCAAGACACTGCATATGACAATAAAAATAAATAAATAATGTACCTAAATTATCATTTCACTAACAATTCCATAAACTAATACAATATTAATTTTATTAAAATGTTTGAATTTGATAATGAATTTTAACCTTGATCCCATAAATATCATTTTATTAATAATATGTGGAGAGTAATTTTCATTAATAGTATTTGATACACAATACACTAAACTTATGACAATTATGATAATAATTATTATAATGTATAATTCAATATAATAGCAACTTTGATATTATAAAATATTAAGCATAAATATTAATTTTAAAAGAGATGTATTTCTCACATAAATCATCAAATTTATATATATTTCTCTTACTTTACATCACTTAACATGGTAAATTGAAAACTACTTTTTTTTTGGAGAAAATTCAATGTTGTTAAAGATTTTTATTTATATTGTAAAATAAGGAGAAAGTGTGATTTAGCATTAAATGAGAGTAATAATGGATGAGTTGAAGGAATAATGATAACACATTATTATTATTTTTTATAAAAATAAGTTATTATTATCGCATAATGTAATTTCTAGCAACAACAAAAATATTCATAATCCTAAATACATTCTTTCATTGTTTTATAAAATAATATATATTCTCATTAATATCATAATTAATGTGATTATTAGTTGTTGATTCAAAATGGGATATATAATAACTTTTTTTAAAAAAAATCTCGTTTAATTGCTATTGAGGATTTCAGGATCCAATCCAATTTAGATATTAGTTTCAAGGGCTAATGTCTGGATTTAGATATTAGTTTCAAGGCCTAATGTCTGGATTTAAACTTACTATTTAACTCTCCAAACTGTTATATACTTATTAAATTGCACCTTAAATTTTCATTTTGGGATATTATTTTTGATCCCTTAATTAGCTGTTGTATATTTTCAATGGGATCAATTATAAACATTATTCCACTCAAAAATAATGAATAAAATAAATATTTAAAACATACCTGATTTCCTTGCCAAAGTTGTATGATATTACTGTCTGTTATAACAAGTTCAACGAGATTCTCTGTACAGAGTTTAGATGGCAAAGATTTGAATGGATATGTTGCCC
This sequence comes from Dalechampia spathulata, assembly GCA_948192965.1. Lineage (NCBI taxonomy): Eukaryota > Viridiplantae > Streptophyta > Magnoliopsida > Malpighiales > Euphorbiaceae > Dalechampia > Dalechampia spathulata. Next base: position 4,618 of record CANYBF010004395.1, on the reverse strand, counting down.
AATGAAGCACTATTAGGTTTCTAGGAAGACATGAAATTGTTTGTTTTTTGATCATAGTAGGAAGACATGGAATATGATCTGATTGATCAGACTCCACAATGAACTCTACATTTTGTCCTTTTCTGTATCTATCATGAAAAATAAGAATTTTTAAGTTGTGCAATCTTAAGAAAACTTCTGGATGCAACTTAACCTTTTGCATTCCTTTCATATTCAAACAAATTACTTCAACTGCATCATTTCCCTAATAATCAAGGGAAAAAAATAGTGTCAAAATTTTTTTATGAACACATTAAGTCATATTGCTAAGTAATGCATGCATAGGAAAGAAGATGCTTACCCTATCGTTCCTCAACAAACTACAAATTTTCTGGGAATTGAACAACCTGCTACCCTGTTCTTGTTCTTGAGCAATATGTCTACCCATTTCTTCTATCAAATCATGCATTTCTAAGAATATATTTCCTTCAATATCATGTCCAATAGTTATGAGACATTTATCCTCCAAACGCATCAATCCATGTTCTGAAGAAGGAAAGCCACAAGCATCAAGTATGTGTATCACCTTATCCTTCTTATATCCTTGAAAGCAACATGCAACAATAAGAAATATATCTTTCTCAGTTGAACTTAAACTGTCATAGCTTATTTTTAAGACATCCATGACATCCGCTTCAGGATAATTTTGTTCCAAATTGCTCAATTGAATTTCCCATTGTTCTGAGTTCCTTTGAGATAAATGTGAACCCAAGACTTTAAGAGCTAAGGGAACGCCTTTACAATAATCCACTACCCGATCCACCAACAACATGTGACCTTCTGTAGGATTCATCTTAGAGAAGGCTTTCATTCTAAATAGTTGGACAGCATCCATCCGACGAAGTCCCTCCATTAGGTGTATTCCATCAGCACAACTATTAAACACTTGTTTATCTCTACTTGTGATTATAACTCTACTGCCCTGACCAAAGCAACCTTTACTTAAACCTAAATCATCCAACTGATCTGATTTGCTGACATTATCCAGAACAACAAGAACCTTCTTTCTCTTGAGGTCTTCCAAAATTTCCGAGGGCATATGAGAGCCCCATATATTCGAAGAGTTAAACCCCAAGTCGGAATAAAAATTTTTTCGTACATCAATTGAATGAGACTTATCATATTGTTTTGTCACATCAGGAAAAAAGCAATGGAGATCGAATTTATCAAGAATCTCACTAAAGACAAGTTCTGCAATTGTGGTTTTGCCAATGCCTCCAATCCCCCAAATCCCAATACAACGAACATCTGGTTTTCCAATGCGTAAATTTGATTTGATTTTCTTTGCAACTGAATTGACCCCAAATAAGTCAGGAGGGGCAGTAAAAGAGGTGGGACATAATCTTTTTATATAGCTGGCAACCTCCTCGCATAACTCGGAGTCAGTGCTGAAAAAATATACAAGGAATACATGTGAAAAATAAAAGGATTAGCCCTTAGTTAGGTCACTGGACATTGTTTTAATAATAAAATAATATTTATTATTAAATCAATTAAAATAAGTAATTAGAATTAATATTAATTATTAAGTGACATTTACTATGAAAATAAATATTAAATTATTATTATTATTAATACTAATTATCAGTTACAAAGATTATTAGTTTGTAATAAATATGAATTAATATTTCTTGAATTTATTATTTTACCTGAATTTACTGCAAGTCCATCCTGATAGATCGGATGCTTCCGTCAAGGCAACGGTCCACTTCTGTACCTTGTCAGAGTTGCTCTTGAACTTTTCTTTAACTGTCTTAAATGCTTCTCCAAAGTTCCCGATTTGCTTTCCAACATCCGATGGATCTATATGATAGAAGATTGGTAAAACCTCTTGATTTTTTATTTTATTGCACTCCATGACCTTCACTAGTTCATCGAGACACCATCTTGAGTCTGCATAATTTTCTGAAAAGATGATCACCGAAACCTTTGAGCCTTCAATGGTTTGAAGGAGTTCTGTAGAGATCTCTTGTCCTCTGGGAAGTTTGTCATCGATGAAGGTCGAAACATGTCTTCTAGATAAAGCAGCAGCAAGATGACTGGTGAAATTAGAACGGGTGTCTTCACCTCTAAAACTAATAAAAACATCATAGTTTGATTGAGAGGAAGATGATGAGGAAGCCATACATTATCTATGAATAGGAGCGAGTGTATTATGGTTGGTAGAAAAGAAAAGAGAGAAAAAGGCAATGGAAGTTGGGGGGAATTGAAGGGAAAGGATTACGAAGAAGGGTTTAGCAGATCTGCTCCGTAAAATGCGTTGTTGAAAGGAAAGAGGTTTGTAATCGTCAGGAAGTTTCAGTGAAATTATAAATTGTTGACTTCAATTGATTTAGAAACGGACTTCAATTGATGAAAAAGATTCATCAAATAAAACTATATATCTATAAATATTTATTAATAATTAAATTATCTTCATTAAAATTAAATATCATATTATTGCGAGAAATTGTCATCTTACACTACTTGTATTTATATCTTATATCTTACCATCATGATTTTAAAATAATTTAAATATATTTTTCTGGTAAATGTTATTTCTTAAGTTTGATTATTAAAATTTATATACATAATTTTAATATTCTTCTAAAATAAATGATAAATTTTAATAATATAAGATATAATAATCTGACAAAAATTTCAATAATAATATCTAAAATTAGGATAAGGTTATTTTGGGTGTTTTAGTTTTTACATATTATTAGTATTTTCTATTTAATTTAAACATTTTTATTCAACAGCTTATTTAAATGTTTATTATCACATATTTTAATTTCATATAAATATATATATATAATTAAATATTAATGATTAATAATCACCAACTAAATACTAATAAAAACAATTAATAACTACTCAAACAATTATAACTATTCATAATTAAATTCAAAACCTTAATCTTTTTAACAATCAAAATTTAAAACCTTATATTTGAAACCTGATATGTTACCATCATTGTTATACAAATAAGTAATCTAGCTAACATATTTTTAAAAAAAATTAAACCAAGTCAAATAAATATAACATCAAATATAATTGATAAATTATTTATTTAAGAAATAATGTAAATTATGTTTGTTTTATGCAGTTATATTTGATTAGAAGTGTATTTAGTTTGTAAAATCTGATAAGATTTTGAATTGATATTTTCCTAATTTAAGTTTTTATGATATTTTAAAAAAAACATTAAAGTCTTTGGAAGACAAATTAAGAAATATCAGAAAATAGAGAGTCTAATGTCACACCTCATGTAGCGACATGTCCCGTAATGAAACCCTGAAACTCCACTCTCGAGTTCCAAAATTTCATTACAAGGGAAAACAATCATAAATTAACCCATCGTTCCATAATATACCAAACATGCCAATTGAAATTTTTTTCAATCATAATACTCAAACATATCTCGAGGAGATAAAAAAAACAACACTGAGGTAAGTATAACACGTAGTGGAAAATAAGTATATACATGACTACAGTTATCCCCAGTGGCATCAACAGGTAGTAGTCAGCATAACACAACCTAGTATTACTGCCAAAAATGAAAGGAGCATAATTATTATATACAATGCCCGTTGGAGTCTGTCTAAGTAAGTCCCGGGCAACATTCGCAATATCTGCAGAAGTCATGCCTCCACACTGCCGACAAACATCGCTAACACCATCTCATCTCAGATGTACTCAGACCTGCGTTCATCAATTGACAAACGCTGAGTAAAACTCAGTGGCACTAATAAATGAATGCAACAATTAATAATATTGAAGTATATAGGAGTTCACAGCAATAACATAAAAATCATTATTACGTGAGAGCATACAACCATAAGTCAATACTATTCATTTAACGTAGCGTACCATTCAGATCACAGTGTAAGCATATTCAACCATATATAAAATTCCCAAAATTCTCATCTCAATATTTCGTAATACCTGGAATTAACTCTGCTTTTCATTCACAGCATCGTAAACACTTCACGTATTTCCATAACCATAATATCCATTCCAGTTTAAAATGAATATGTGCAAGTATGAAATGATAATCATAGTGAAGTACAAGGAATTTCACATCAATAGGGTAAAAATCATTTCTATAAGGAAGCGTAAAATCACATATCAATAAAATGTAATTATTGTAGCGTATAACTCAAATTTCGAGGTAAGCATATTAACCCATATATACTTTCCAAATTCTCGTCTCATCATTTCATCATACCTGGATTCATTTCTGATTTCCATTCATAACATTTCAAATATTTCAAGCATTTCCATAACCACAATATCCATTTCAATTTAATATCAATGTATGCAATTATGAAATGAATTTATGAGATTGCAATGTTTTGCACTCTCTCCCTCAATCAATCTGTCTCATTGCCGTATCACAACCGACCAATGTCAATCATAATATTATTCTGGAATGCGACTGTACTAAGCATTCCCTCAACATTCAATCACAATACACAATATACACAACGTACACAACATACGCGCCTCAACTCAGCGTATGGGAAGCGACTGTATTCAGCTTCCTCACAAATATTTCAATACGTATTCAATCTTAACATTTCACATCAATCTCAAC
>CANYBF010004312.1:0-14769 GCA_948192965.1 Dalechampia spathulata | reverse complement strand
ACCCGCATGGGTGTAGTCCAGTTGGTACTCGGACGTGGTGTTGGTATCAAGAAGTCACGGTTCGAGTCTTGGCAGCCGCAGTGTGGGAGTAACGCCCTCTGGGTGGACTCCTTGTGGGCACCAAGACCTGGGTCCCCGTCTAGGAGGCCGCTGGATACCATGATTTACCCTTCCTCACGATGCTCGTCGGGTCGGACGGTGGGAGTCCTTGGGGTGAGGGCATCACCTTTTTTTTTTTGGTACCAAGAATATTTATGCACAATCCCACGTTTTGATTGGCGGGTATAAGGTTAAAGGGCATGATGAATCTGAAACCTTATCTCCAACATCACCACAACCTATCATATATATATATATATATATACATCAATGAAACCTGTCACTCTCTTAGTAACAAAACCCTTTAAAGCCGAATGCAATCTTGTCATGCCAAATCATTTGCAGGTCCCACTCTCTGATATCCTTTTGCCGCCACCCCACGTTTCTCGGTCTCACTATTCCGCATGCTGATATCGGACATTTACATTTCTCTTATTCTTCCATTCATACTTAAACTTCATTAAATTCCAACAAAGAAACATGATTAATTATTGATTATTTTTATAAAAAAAAAATACACCCCTTCAGCTGGCCATTTATTTAATTCAATGCGAGCATAATATATTGGTTGAAGTTTATGCTATATGATGGTTTACAAAGGCATGTCTATTATGATTGGTTGCTAAGGCTTTTGGTGACTAACCATTGCAAGGTTCCAAAAGAAAACAAAACGGTAGGGCTTAACAATACCCCTCTAATTAAGCTAGACTTTATGATGATTTTATCACTAACTACTACCGCAATTGGAGGTCCAAAAATCCCAAACCATAATGGTCTCTTTGAATTGATTATATTTATTGCCCCTCACATCTCATCATACGCATATCACGTTTGTATCAAAAACTGTATAATCTTGCACATGGAAAACTCTATGGATTCTGAACATGTTAATGGGTTTAACTCATGCAACATAAAACAGTTGATTTATGATAAGATTCTATCAACTCTTCTTTATTATTATTTATCACATGTAAGACTCGATATTTTTGACATTTTATTCCCCTCTTCTCAGCTGTTCCTTATATGAAAGCACTCTCGTTTACCATTGATGAAGTTGCCACAGCGGTCAATCCACTAACTACATGGATATGCCATATTATGCATCGCGATAACCATGGTACTATCTGCTTTATAAGTCTTGGTTTGGGAATTAGCTTGCATTTCATGGTAACGTTGTTCATAATTTTATTCTTTTTAGGTGTAAATATCCAACAAGTATTATTTCTTTTCGAAAAGAAGCAATCTATTCACATAGTTATGTTATTATGACTTTACTCTAATCACTAATTCTATTTTTGATATTCCCTAACTTACAATTAAAGTAATAATTTTAAACATGATCATCTATCATAATATAATTGATGTATGTATAATATTCAAGAATAAATTTATTATCATATGTTTAATTGATAAATACTAATAATTACAACCTCATACAAGCAAGTTACGACCCATATATAAAATCATAAAAAAGTAGGGTTATATAAATCTTAAATGTGAATACGTTATGTAGTTTAAAGAGAGATGATTATGAGAATCACATAATGCATGAGATAAGACGCTAGGTGTCGTTGTTATGAGTGGGGAGGCATTTAGAAGTGGGAGACATTTGGGTGGTCCGCGATTGCAAGAACGCAAAAGGCAAATGGTTGATCATGGCCCTCCCTCTAACCCATACAAATGTTGTCCCCTTGTGTGCCATCAATCCTTAATAAATTTACACCACCATCATCTTCCTCCTCCCTCCATCACCAAACATGAATTAATTACTGATCATTAAACGGGATCATTAACTTCTAAGTTAGAAGTTTTTTAAAACCAATTTAATGGAGAAGATTATAAATAAATTAAAAATATAATAATACGTATGAATTTTTATTAAATTACATATATATAAATTAATATTATATTAATTAATTAACATACAATAATAATAATAATTATTATTATATTGTATAATTGATGGATATAGAAGTTTAAGTTGAGTTGAGAGTTTGGTCTCTGTAATAATTTCTTTCCAAGATCCGCCCTCTTGTCAATCATCACCTCACAAATTACGCCAACAATGACGTTGGATTTGCCACTTTACCAACATGTTTACCCAAACAACATTCTGCACTATAAAAATGCTGCCTGATAAACGCATATTTATAGAGAAGAAGAGGAGAGCCTCTCTTTCATTATGATCAACCTGTAAGTACAAAGAGACTGGATTTTTGTTCATAGTCCATAGAATTCTTTACTATACTCGTTTTGATTTCATTCACTTCCTCTCAAGCTCTAAATTTTCTCTTAACAAATAAGTCTTCTGTCAAGCCTCCTTTCATTAGCTTCAAGATCTTATGTTCACTGCTCCATCTTAACAACACCACATGGGTTTTGCTATTCCTGACGGTATCTGCAATACAGGCCTCGGTCTAGGGCTAATCCGCCATGAAAGGCAAGAAAACTGCAGTTCTTATCAATATCATCATGATGATGATCATCAACATCCTCAAGAAAAAAATAAGAAAGTCTCTTTGAAATATGATCATATCTTCCCATCTCTTACGTTAGGCCTTCCACAAGAAGAGATTCATTTTCAGACCCAGATATCATCTCCTGGTGCAGTATTGTCATCATTCTCTGACTCAAGTGTGAAGAAAGTAAAAGAAAGAGAGTTCGGTGGTGGGGAAGAAGAATTAGAAGTAGAAAGGATCTCTTTAAGAGTTAGTGATGAAGATGAAGGAAGTCGTAAAAGGAAACTTAGACTTACCAAACAACAATCAGCTATTTTTGAAGACAACTTCAAAGAACACAGCACTCTAAATACTGTATATATTCCATTTTCCACCACCTTGTTTTTTATGATTATATGTAGCTTCTGTTTCATAATGTATATATATGTATGTGGGTGTGTATATATATGTATACGTTCTAACTTTGGTATTTATTTTATTTGATAACCAGAAGCAAAAGCAAGCCTTAGCAGAACAGCTTAATCTCAGGCCACGACAAGTAGAAGTTTGGTTCCAGAACAGAAGAGCAAGGTGCCATTTTCGAAACAAGTGGCTGATCTGTGTACAATCCATTGCATGATCATAAACCACCTGTTTGATTTTGCAGGAGTAAGCTGAAGCAAACCGAGGTAGATTGCGAAGTACTGAAGAAATGCCGCGAAACTTTAACAGAAGAGAACAAGAGGCTGCAGAAAGAACTCCAAGAGCTTAAATCTTTGAACGGACCCATGTATATGCGGCTGCCGTCAGCCACCTTAACCATGTGCCCTTCTTGTGAGAGAACCGGCGACAATAATGCGGTTAACGGCGTCGCTTCTATTGACAGTATGACAACTGAAGTAATCGTACCAAACCCTCAGTTGTACACTCCTTTCAGTCATCCATCTGCTGCTTGCTAGACAAAAAGTCAAGAGTCCAGATAGACCCACCAGTACTTTTGTTCATTTGGCTACTGTTTTGTGACATAAAACTTCTAATTATTCAGTTGAATCTGTAAATTCTTAAAGAAGTTTGTTAAAGAGATTTCCTTGATTAATTGGAGCAACTATGGTAAGATTGAAATCTGTAGAAAAAATGAAAATCTTGTGGCGCTGAGCCTCCCTGGAAGGCGTAATTAGTTCTTGTGCACAGATTGCTTTCATACTTTCTTCTAACTTCATTCTTGACGCATTTGATGGCGCCGCTGCAGATGCAGTCGTGCTTAGAACTTCTTGCGGAATCTCACGGAAACTCTAAATATTACAGTGCAAATGTTATATGTGGAAAAAGACTTCAACATGCCCTAATGGCTTCACATGTAGCTTCCAATTACAAGTATTCCGAATGTAGCAATACTAGTAATATTGCATACTCCATCCTAACTAAGTGTATGTTATTTTGCTAATTGACACGATAATAAATCAGATATATCCTGAGTTGATTTATTAATTTGATTCAAATATATTTTATAAATTTAGACATCTTCATGTCAAACATGTCAATTTGAATTATAAAATATTTAAATTAATTATGTTAAACGGGTATTTCAAGTCATATTTAAATTAATCTTAAAATCTATTATACTTACTCAATTAGATATCATATGCATGCTCCCAAAAAAATTAATAAACATGAAATTTTAAATATTATATTAGCAACGTATTTAATTTTACTAATAAGAAAAAAAATTTGTTAAATAAATAATGAATAGAGCTTTTTGGATATCCCTGATGATTAATCCCATAACTTGAAGCAGATGCAGTCATTGATGACCGTCAGATTACGCTAATTATATGATATCTATTTCATTATACCTCATACTTTATTCATTTATTTATTTAATCTTTTTTTTAAAAGATAAAATGTGTTAATTGCGTGATTAAGACAACTACATTAAGTTTGAAAACAACAAGACAAGAGTTAATTGAACGATAATTAAAGTCTAATTTGAGTTCAGTAATAAACAATCATATCTAGAATGATACACATTAGTCGATTATTAATGAAACGATACTGACCTTGACGTCCCTTAGTTTGCCACTTATCTTTGTCCTACTCATCCCATTTCTTGTTCTTAATTTCTCATGATTTTCTTTCTAATGCTCCGGTCATCTTCTTCATCATTAAAAGAAGACGAATTTTTTTTATGTATATAACCAGATATCAAGAGTAAATTTGCTAAGTCAAGATTGATTGTATGTCGTAAGTAAATGATATTGGCAACTTATGATAATTGAAGGTGAATAGCCAAATGTTAGAGCTGATTCCTGAGGAGCTTGGATTGGATTGATAAACAACAAAAGAATAGTTGAGCAAGCTGCATCCAGACCCTTCAAAACTATTTCAGAAGCTGCCTCCCTAATTTGATAGAATTGGACCCAATACTAGGACAATGATATGTTAAAGGGATTGATTGTTACATAATTGATTAACCTGGATATAGCCTTCCTTGTTCTCAGGTATTTGATCCTTCTCCTCATCTCGGGAGGCCATTCCATTATCCTTGTAGTCGTTTCTGTCTGGTCCAAGCAATCGATCACGTATTGTTATTTGTCAACGAAATGCTATTAAAAAAAAGAAAAGTTTGAAAATCTTCGAAGCCGTAATGTGTTTCTGGAACACTTGAAAACATGCACCTTCAAGAATTCACACGTTGTTGGGTTTCTTCTTGACCAATGTATCAATGGGCCTTGGAAATTCTCGAGATGCACGGTTTCCAACCTTCCTCTCATGTACTTGGATGCGACAAAGTTGAAAATTCTGCGATGAAGACTCGATTTTTCTATTCCTCGATAATGAAAAAGCCTCCTCCCCACAGCCAGCGCCTGCCGAGGGTCGAATATAATAATACTATAATGGCCCATCAGCAGAAAATTTTGCCTGCTAATTGCCATTCTCTCTTTCTAGAAGCAGAATTAGTTAAATTTATCATATAAGGATGTTGTCAGGTTTTATTTAACCAGTCAACCACTGCGCCATCATTTGGGGAAAAAAGAAACGCAAAGGTATGCACCCAGAGGACGAACTCAGTCACGAATATGAGCCCGTGGCTAGAGCTTGGCGGACACATTTCCCAGCCATACGGCTGGTTTGGTCTTAAACCGCTTACGTGGTTTAGTTCAGTTTAGACTAGCCAAAAAGCCATTGATTGACCATTGACTTAAACCTAATCGGACAACAGTTTCCCTGTAAATTCCACCAATAAATTTCTCTCTCTATCTAAATCTAGCACGTTTGTTTTGTTTGATTGTTTATGAATTCTATCAACATGGAAAGTGATCGTAATACTGACTCAAGAAAAACTGATGAGAAACCTGCCGTTCCTGCTGCTAATGGAAAACCAGAGAACGAGTTAAACGAGAAAAAGAAGAAGAAAGAGAAAAGAAAGAAGAACGATAAGAAATGGAAGAGAGAAACATGGTATTTGCCAAGGATAGGTTGCCTGAGAATAGAAGAAGATGACAAGGGTAATTTCGACGCAACAGTTGATTCTGTTAATGGAGAGCCTGTTAATCCTTACCACCTTGTTGTCATGGTCAATGGCATCATTGGCAGGTTTCTGTCCACCTTTCATCTAACACTTTGCAAGAACTAAGTCATGATTTCTTCGTTTCATGTTTTTATTAATCTTTCTTTCTGTAATTTTGCAGCGCTCACAACTGGAAATTCGCCGCCAAGCAGTTCTTGAAACACTATCCCCGAGATATTGTTGTACACTGTCAGTCCTCTTCTCCGAATATTGCATATATTTATACTTCTTTAATTTGATTAATTTGTTTTTTTTTCTTATTTTAGGTAGCAAAGTTAATTCTTCAACATTGACATTTGATGGAGTTGATGTAATGGGAGACAGATTAGCAGAAGAGGTACGCTATGGCTTCAGCGTGCCGCATTTTTTCTGTCCCGCTTCTTCTGAAACACATGCCTTTGTTCTTAAATATGAAATCTTGTGCTTTCTTTCAGGTTATATCAGTAATAGAGCGTCACCCATCTGTTAAAAAGATCTCGTTCATTGCTCATTCTCTGGGCGGGTTGGTAGCCAGATATGCTATTGCTAAACTCTATGAACCAGTTCCCCTGGAAGAAATTTCCCAAGAAAACGGAGCTTGTAAAACTGATGTATCTGGAGATTCATTCATAGAGGAGAAATCTCAAAGCAGGATTGCAGGATTGGAGCCCGTCAATTTCATAACACTCGCTACTCCACATCTTGGTTCTAAGTGGCACAAACAGGTCATCACTTCTTCCTTGCAGTTGGACATGTTTAATCCATAGATTGTTGTCTGTATTTAAAAGCATTAGTTATATTTTCGACTTTTGTATAATCAGGTTCCCTTGTTTTGCGGCTCCTGCGCTCTGGAGAAAGTGGCAAGTCGAATTTCATGGTGTCTTGGTAAAACTGGAAGACATCTATTCTTGACAGATGGGAAAAATTCAAAACCTCCGCTTCTTCTTCGAATGGTCAAAGACACTGAAGATCTTAAATTCATGTGAGTTACATTGCCCTTTCCATTATGATCGAAACCAGTTACTGTTATCACAAACATTTTCAGAAAATATCCTCCATTAAATTTCCTGTCTTTGCAGGTCTGCTTTGCAGTCCTTCAATCATCGTATTGCATATGCAAATACACGTTTTGACAGTATCCTTCAGCAGCTCTGTGATTCATTTCTTAGAACTAGACATTATCTGAAAATTTCTGCCACATTTATAATATTCGGATCGCAGTACATATGGACATTGAAGAACTTGACGATTCTTAGAACTCGTTGGATGGAGCACGTCATCTTTAAGGCCCAGGAATGCGCTTCCAAAGGTACTTTTTTCAGATTTTTTAATGAACCTGAACGTGAATTCATTGTGCTTAAATGATTCATTCTGATACTTCTCCACTTATTAGAGACGGCATCTTTCAAGAGATGAGAAATATCGGCACATTGTGCGCATGGAAACCTCGGCCATTGCCAGTCCTCGGCAGCTTCCCTTGGATACGGAAGCTGTTAATTGCAAGTCCAATGACATAGAAGGTCTGCCATTCAGTTTGCTTCTTTAACCTGAATCACCTTTTTTTAAATACTGGAAGGCATGTCTTTGTTGCTTGGTAGTTTTAAGTTCTGCCATAAATGACCTCTCCACAAGCTAAATCAGTACACTGAGTTTCTGATGCAACTCGATGGAACTTTCCATCTATTTCTCAGGAATCTTATGTTAAATTTAACCCATCTTGATTTGACATGATAATGAAATTCCTGTAGACGAAATGATCCAAGCTTTGACAAAACTGAGCTGGGAGAGGGTCGATGTCAAATTTAATGGATACAAGCAAAGAATTCTGGCACACAATACTATTCTGGTAAATATCGTCTTTTCCTTTCGAGGATGAGTTCCACCTTCTGGATTTTAAGGGAGGGATCTGTTAATCTTATAATTTCACCATGACATTGTCTATTTTGTTTTCCATGCTCAGGTACAAAATTACTGTCTGAATTCTGATGGAGCTGACGTAATCCAATACATAATTGATACCTTTAATCTGTGAGAAAGCTTGCCAAATGGGTTTCCAGTTTTAGCTCTGCCAAAATGATCCAATTCATTTAACTCAACCCTGAAGAAAAATTTGTGAGGCTGGATATTAAAGTTGGCCTGAAGGAGTTAAAAATGGACCAACCAGAGCAGAGTGTCCAGATCATCCTGAAATTTTCTGTAAATGTGCATAAATGAGTAGAAGACGAACGAGAGCTGGATGGTGAAACGATCCATCCAGGACTGGCATGTGCAAACTTTCATTGTAGCCCTGATTGTTAATTTAAATTGGCTTCTGTGTAACCATTTGAAGAAAACGATCATCACCTGCTGATTCCAAGGACTTGTCATTCCACCGTGATGATTAGCTTGACAGCATTTTTAATTAGATTCTGCCGATACTCGAGAATAGACTGCGCATAATTATAATTAGCACCGGTCAGTTTTCCTCTCAACTTCCGCCAATCCACAAACTCACTCAATTCAGTTCTAAGGGTTAAGATACCGTTGGGTTTTTTGTCGGTCATCATTTCAGGCCGAGTGACAAGTTCTCTGGGTCACTGTCCAGCTGGACCTTTGGTGAGACTCTTCTTTTGAGAATTCTGCTTCAGCAGGTGACCATTAATGGTGGTGGAAACCACGTGCAACGTGATCTCTCAGGCGGGTAACTATTCCAATGGTACGTGGATCATATCGCCATTGTTTGGTCCCTGTTTCTTGTATTATTTAGTTACTGCTAACAGGTCCGGCAGGCCAATACATGAATCCAAATTACTGGACCCATTTACGCCTGTCTTGGTTGCTTGGAAGAAGGAAACAAGAGGGGATTTGGAACCCCAAAAATTCTCTAAAATCAAATCAAACATTCCTATTCTAAATAAAGACATGGGTCATTACCCGTTGAATGAGCAGATCTCAAACACTGGTTTTGTCAAGCAAACTCCATCGTCTATACATATTCACATACGCTTTTCAAGACTCACAATCAGAGATACAGCAGCAGTAGAAAGTGACTTGGCGTGTATATCAAAACTTCCTCAACTATTCAGAGCTTACTCCCTATGCAAGTTTAAGCAAAGAACAAAGAACCCCAATTATAAAAAAGCCCTCTTTTATCTTTCGGCGTTAATATGGTTAGAGAATTTTGTCCTTGTGTTTGTATTATTTTACTGATCCATTCCTCAATTTGTATTTCTTCTGCTATTCTGATGCAGAAGAGCGGAGAGTTTTTTATCTTTTTTTCTGGCAGAGATATGAACGCATTGGTTTCCTAGTGGCTCAAGAAACGAGATTTTGGTCCTTCCCTTTTCGATTGATGTCCTCCACATCCTATTTAAAATCTTTTATTGTGTTCTAGGGATTACTGCTATTCTCTTTTTGCCTAGCATGTTCCATCTTTGCAAGAAAGAATGAGAGATAAATAGTTAAAAAAGAATTTACCTTTTTACATTTTTTGAGAGGTGGCAATCAGAGGTCTGAAGCCTTTTCTTGGTTGTACACTTTTCAGGATTCGGTTTCAGTTTCTGTCAGAATAATTCATTCAATTTTTTAAACCTTTTCCATATTTTCATTTACCTGCTCTACTAGCTAGCTAGCCTGTTTCTTGATAAACTCTCTTCTTCTTTAATATCCCAATTCTAAACTCTCTGCAAAACTCAAACGACATCCTCTCTTCTCTCCCTCTCCCTCTCCCTCTCTGTCTCTCTCTCTGTTAGAGGAAATGGGCAATGGTCAAATTTCCAACTTTCGCAACAGAAATAGACACTCAATCATTTACTTGCTGTTTCTTTTGCTTTCAGGTTCCACCCTTGTGAATTTAGTAGCTGCAGGTAAGAACCGATAACCGCCCAACTTCATTTCAAGAACCTTGTCCGCAGGCACGAACTTTTACATTCTTGAACCCAACTAAAGTCGATATCTTTTCTTTCAGGACGACAATTTTCCAAGCAACCAGAGGCAGCAACACAACAGGTAAAATGACAGCATGCAATTTTCAATCTTCTGTTTTGATTAAACTATGATATACACTACGCAGCCATCATTGCTTTTCATAAAACAGAAACAAGAAATGGATGAAAAGATGGCAGTGAGAAGACAAATAATCGGGTCAACCCCACCAAGGTGTGAAAGAAGATGCAGTAATTGTGATCACTGCGAGGCGATTCAAGTTCCAGTAACAACAAGAATCCTGACCCACAAGAGAAGTTATCGTGTATCAACTGAAATTGCATATTTTAGAGGTGATGGGATGTCGAATTACAAACCCATGAGCTGGAAATGCAAATGCGGAAATTTGATTTTGAATCCTTGAAAACGAAATCAAACACTCGTGTAATTGTCCAGTGAAAAAGAATCTTTATCAACTTTGTTGAGAATTGTTGATAACTGCTTTAGATAGAAACAGCTTTCTTGAATTTCTTCCTCTGCCTTTTACCTTTCTACATTTCGGGTTAGATTCTGTTGGTTCTTCTTTCTTCCTTTTTCTTCTTCCGACCGTAAGAAAGAAATTCCCTCTTCTTCTTTACATAAAGCATTCATCTTTTTATTTCTTGCTTTTGGTAAATTCTGTCTTTTTCCTGAAATGCAGATTCTGTAATCCTGTTCCATTTTCCCTTTTTCCAAAACTACTGATAACCTAAACATCAGATGATCCCACGTCACCTTGTTCATAATTCCATCTCCTGAAGGGATATCTCTCAAGTTTCATTGTCATGTAGAGGGTTTCAACCTGTTTTTTCGGTGCTTCGGCGATCCTATCATTAACTAATTAATGATGATTTACAGAATCTGTTCCCATCATTCATAAATAATTCTTATATTATATTATTAATATATTTATAATTTTTCATAATAAATTTATGCTCTTTCTCCTTTCAATTCTATTCTCACTTGTCCAAGTCACCTTCATTTTCTAATACATTATTAAAAAATAAATAAATATTATTTTAAATGTTATCATAAAAATTTAAAATTTTCAAAATTTTCAAAATTTTTTTAAAAATTTTAATACTCTAGAACTTCAAATTGTTGAGTTATTTGCGTATAGATGAACTAAAACTTAATTTTTAGAATAATATTTAACATTTTATTAAATTAAAATATAATTTTTTTGAAAAAAATTATTTAATGAAATGTTTTCGATACTAATTTTTTGACATTGAAATAATATTTAACATTTTATTACTAAATAATATATTAAAATATTAATTTTATTGAAACATTTTAACTTTAAACTACTATATAAATAATTAATATATAATAAATATTTATTATCGAAATAATTAAATATTATTCAAACAAATAATTATAGTATTATTAAATATGGGAATTATGCGGCTTGAATATTATGAATTGAATTAATTTCCTCGTTTTCTTCCAAAGTCAACAATATGTATCAAAGTCAAACCAAAAATCGTTAAAATGCATATATAATTATAATAATATAATCCGTCATTATTCTTTTAATGTGAATAAAGATTAAGTTTAAATATGACATTTTTAAAAAAAATATATCATTAAAATATTTAAAAATTTTAAAAAATATTTATATTATTAAATTATTCAATAAATTGTTATATTATATAAGAAAAAAAGATTAAATGAACTAAATATAATATGATATAGAAGTTATTGATTATAGTATTTATTGTTAAATAATACATTTTTTTATTTTGATATAGTTTAAAATTATAAATAATATAATAAAAAATTTGATGATATTTAATAATATATAAATTCAAGAGATAATTACAGTAAATTATCTGAGTTTAAATTCAATCTATTTAAGGAATTATTATCCTTGACTTATTTCATATTTTTATTTTTAATTAATATTAATTTTTATATAATTTGTTTTCAATTTCAATAAATGATAAACTAATTAATTATCTTTGGTTAAAATATTTCTTTTTTGTTTTAGAAGGTTAACAATATTATTCAATTAAAAATTAAATTATAATCATAATAATTCAAAAACTAAGTTAAAAACAAGTTGTTTCACCATAAATATAAAAAAAAATGCAATAAAAATATTTAATTTATTACACCCCGACCAGTTATGACATGCTCCCGTAGAATAGCTAATGACTTTTTCTCCAAGAAAAGAAAATTACTAACTATCCTACAAAGGATAAACCTTCCTCTTTAATTATCATGCATGCAAAACGAGCAATCAACAATGAATTTGCAGAAGAAATGAAAATAACCTTTCAAACACACATATATTATATTTACTGTCTTAAAGGAAATAAAGACAACGAAAGACTAGTCTAAGTCCCTGCCGTCAAAAGACTCTTATTTTCTTGTAACATACTTTCCTTTCCTTTCTTTTATGATTGTGCACAATCTCTCTCTCATATGGGATCCCTGTAGGTACCGGTACTCATCTCCCGAAGGATAGCATATAACATTGTATGGTGCTTTGCACCCATTTCCTACTGTAGATCTTGAGACTCATCTCCTATTGGGAGGGCATTAATCTATACGATCCCTTAAAGGAATCCATCATCATCATTATGACCCAGTATGATTGGAGCTTATTGTTTCACCCGTAGTTGAGACCCTAGTAGTTTGTACCCTAGTAAACGGGTAGAGGTTTGTATGCGTATGAGTTTTGTTATGCATGGCTTTTGTGTATACATGTATGTGTGGATGTATGCTTGTCTTTGTGCTTGTATTATGTGATACTGTCACCTTATTGGGAAGCGTGACTTCTCGGTTGAACGAGGGACAATGAGTTTGCTGTGTTAAGATTAGTTTTGGAGTGTGTTTCACAGGTTCAGGGAGAGTTAGGGGCTTTGAATATATCCTGATTTTAGGCATGCGGTACGGGTGTACGGATATCCGTACGGGCGTATTAGGCATGAGGAATAGGAAGTATTGAGGTCCTGGAGTCGGTACGGGCATACCAAGAGGGTGTACGACCATACCGTTGCTCGCAGGAAAATAGGTTTGTCAGGAACTTTAGGGTCGTACGAGCGTACCAAATCTGGTACGGGCGTACGACAACTCGTAGGAAAATTCGTGCATCAGGGTTTTTAGGTTGGTACGGGCGTACAAGGATTTGGTACGACCGTACGCGACTTAAAACACCGTTTTTAAGAGGATAAACTTAGACTTTTCTTTGACTTTCCTTCTTTGTTTTTCTCCCAAACCCTTCCTACAGTCCCTAAAACCCTAGAGTTCATTTTTCTTCAGGGAAGTAAGCATAGCAGAGTTGGTTTTACACGATTAGAAGCTTAGAGGAGTGATTAGTCACTAGCAGCTTTACTTCTACCAGGTTCATGGTAGTTAGTGTTGGTTAGTAATAGTGTTCTTCACTTCTTTTATTGCTTTTAAGCCAAGTATGGCTTAGTACTTGATGATTGGGGATTGAATTCCCGAATTTGCCTATTCTTTGATGCTATGAGCTTGTTATCTGTTAAGTTTAATGATTCTTGCTTGAGGTTCCATTTGATTAGCATATTCATGACATTTGGGAGCATGAATGTCTAAACAGAGCGAGAGAAAATGAGGAAAAGCATGTTGGATCATATATTACAGGATTCCAAATGGAATCGTATATGATATTTCCTCCTTGAGGAGTTGAGTCTTGAGACATAGGCATAACAAAGGGGCCTACGGGCCAGGATTACAGTTGACCTCCTTCGGGAGTTGAGTACCTGTACATAGGGACCCAGCATGGGAATATATTGTGCACAATAAGGGAAAAGGAAAGAGGGAAGAGAGTACAGGACAGGAAGAGGAAACGGGGCAACATAGCATTGCATTGTATTACCTATTATTTGATATGCTTGTTTATATTATATGTGTTTATGATAGCTAGCACCACTGAGTCTTCAACTCAGCGTTTATCACTTGATGAACGCAGGTTCTGAGCCTACTGTGGAAGGCCTAGAGTAGTGACTGCCTGTGTCAGCAGTAGCGGATTCAGCAGCAATCCTATCTTAAGGTGGTCTGGGACAATCGAGCACGTTTTCTGTTGTTAGCTTTTGTATTAATGTAGCTTGTGGCTTGTATACATTAGAGAGGCAGTAGTGTATTTTTAGTTTGGTGGTGAATGGTACGGATAATGTTGTTACATCCACGTTTGACCCCCTAGAAGTTTGTAGGAATTTGTGTATGCGTGTTGGATGTATACGTGTATGTATACATGTACTGCTTGCGTATGTGCTGTGTATTCTGTGCCTGTGTGTACGTCATGAGGACGTGTTAGATGTGCATTTGGTGTGTGCATGATGGCATGCATGTTTGCTTGGCGTTTGGGGTTTTGCAGGTGGCTGCGGTGTGCGTTTGAGTTGGAGAAGGGGAGTTTGAGGAGTGGTACGGGCGTACGGGGAGGCGTACGGCCGTACGAGACAGGGGAGTTTAGGAGGTTAGGGTTCTTGCTTGGCGTACGGGCGTACCAAGGAATGGTACGGGCGTACGGCAACTCGCAGGAATCAGGTTTGCTCGCAGGTGAACAGTGTTTGGGACAGTCAAACTCTCAGGAGTTTGGGCGTACGGGCGTACCATTAGGTGGTACGGCCGTACCACAACTCGCAGGAGTTGTGTTTGTCAGGCTTTGGGTTGCCGTACGGGCGTACCAATGGATGGCACGGCCTTACCGTTGCTCGGGTTGTTAGGCTTTTTCTGTTCGTACGGGCGTACCGAGACTGGTACGGGCGTACG
>CANYBF010003894.1:0-18005 GCA_948192965.1 Dalechampia spathulata | reverse complement strand
AGCAGGGAATGAAAATCTTACCCCAATGCTTCGTACAACCCATAAGCTCACAGCCATCAACAGTCCTACTCCACTTTTATTAAAAGCTACAGACTCTTCAAAAATGATGCCTGCATATCCGATCCCAAAGAGTAATGCCATCGCTAGGTCCTATCACAGTAAATTTAACTGAACTAATAACCAACTACTGTTTCATGTGAATTGCATTTCATGAACCGATTGAATTGAAGAAAGTTTGAATTAGCGGAACCTGATTTGCTGCAACCCAGGAATGATTAATTGCTGCAGCCCCTGCTACAGCTGCTGCAAGAACTGCAACAGCTTTTAATAGATCAGTCTTTGGCTGGTACGCAGCTGCAAAATCTTTTGAACTTGTTTCATCAAGTGAACATAAAGGGTCGCATGACCCTGCTTCAGGTGTCAGATCCTGAATATATGCTGAGACTTAATAACACGAATTGCAACAATATATACCAACAGCATCCACAAAAATGACATAGATATGCATGATGCATCTTCCCAAACAACAGGCTACAACTCAGATTGATATCATCAGGCACAACTTAAAAACACCCTTGAATGATTTGAAGGAACCGTTCACTTTCAATTACCAACAGGCATTCTGCAAAAGAAAGATAAATATCTCGACAAAGAACAACCCGTTCATGTCAGCAATTCAAAGTAGCACTCCACATTTCAAAATGTTTGATAAAAGAAAAACTTAAAAGCTTTCATTCAGTTCAAGAGTATAGCTTAAGCAAAAACCAAAATCATGCCAGAATCCATTTAACTGGTCAGTAACTAAAAAACAACGTTTTAGTGAAAATAAGCAAAAAGTAAACATATGGTTCATCCTAAAAAGGGCAGCTTTATTGAAATTACAGAATAAAAAATGAACCTGAAGCTGTTTGCTGGCTATGGAGTGTTGATGTTGTCCTTGAGCTGGAGAAGAGGAGGAGGAGGAGGAGGAGGAGGAGGACCCTCTAGCCTTATCTTCAGCTTTAGCAAGGAACCCAGTTCCAAGCAATCTTGAACGTCTCAATCTATGAAAAGATGAGCCAAAACAAGACTGAGAAGGAAGTGATGATAGATGAAATGAAGATGGGAGCTGGATAGCGTGTTTCTGGAATTGGTGAGTTGGGTTGAGGTTGTGTGTTCCTATTGAAAGAGTTGCCATTGCAGCGATGGACTCGTCCAAGATTGTCCGGAAGAAAATGAAGAGCAGCTAATTCTTTCAGGCGCAGATTTTGGAAGATAAAATGAATTTGGCTATTGACAGGTTTTCGATATTGGAAATAGTATTTTTATGGATTTTCCACGCACTACCTTGTCCCACGTGCCACAATTTTTTAAACCACCACCGCAACATACAAAAGCATATTATTACAATATTAAATAATTAATTATCAGGAGCTATCATCTGCTGTCATTTAAACCAGGGAGTTGAATTAGATGCGACATGGACAGACGAGACATGTTGAGATTTGACTTCTCTTCAACAGAAGTTTCCAGTTGTTGGTATAGCTTCTTCTGGTTTATTCTTGTCTGATTCATATACAGGCAACTGAATGTATTCCTTTATAATGCTCATTCACATTCTGTTGAGCTTCCAGGTACCCAGCGCATGCCGAATGATGTCTTCCCACTTATGATCACAGTAATTACTAACGGAAACAAGCACTACAAAATTGAACACACGACTCATTTCATTCTTTGCTTGTTCAGGATTTATTCTCGCTCTTACTTCAACCACAAGAGATGCCCTTGCCTTTTCTCTTTCATTACTACCTTGTCCAGTCTTTCCCTTCTCTCTTTTTCGATTTCTTCTCCCTTCCTGATTCTGGTATGGGCGCCCTCATATCCCGGCTTGTCAACAGATTTGTTTCCAAGACTAAAGTCAGGATCTTGATGGTGGGGCTTGATAATTCTGGAAAGACGACCATCTTATACAAGCTTAAGCTTGGAGAAATAGTTACATCGGTTCCCACCATTGGTACGTATTTCAGAATCAACTCTGAATCATTGATCTTCTACTGTAAAGAATGAAGTTTGTAATGTTATTTAACAGGTTTTAATGTGGAGTCATTTGAGTACAAAAGCATAATCTTCAGCTTATGGGATGTAGGAGGACAGCAAAAGGTATTCAGCTTTCTGCAACTTTCTTAGAAGGAATACAGAAACTCTAAGCCTGACAATTGTTACATGCAATCGAGATTTACTTGGCCAAATTGATTGCAAAACAGATTAGGCCTCTATGGAGATATTACTTTCGGAAAGTTGAGGGACTGATTTTCGTGGTTGATAGCAGTGACAAACAAAGAATCTCAGAAGCTCGAAATGAACTGCATCGGATCTTAGGTGATGTTAGTAATCTCTATGTTTGTTTTCCTCTTAAATCTTAAGTAATGCAGTACACTTCGTTAATGTTCAAAAAGCATTTCTGATCAAATAATGAACCAGCAAAAATTATCAAGTTGGATCTTACAAACGGTTTGGTTTATCTTCTCCTTTCAGTCTTTTTAACCAAGTTACAGTTCTGTGGCTTTCGAACTTGGTACTAATGTAATAAGAAAAGGATTTTCATGTCTATTTTTGCAGGATGAGCTGAGGGATGCAGCACTGCTTGTCTTTGCCAATAAGCAAGACTCGCCAGATGCTATGCGTATTGATGAGGTTGCTGATAAACTTGGCCTGCATGCACTTGGCCAACGTTGCTGGTAATACCCTTCCTATAATTTAATAATCTGAGGGAAACGAGATACTATTTGTATGTAGAACAATAAACAAATTTGGAAATTGGATCACAAGTGATGCAATTCATCACATTGATGCTTGTAATGCAGTCTTTAGTGTCCACTTCGTCACATTGAATTGCGGTGTCTCTGAACTTTGGTTTGTGCAGGTATATCCAGGGCTGCTCTGCTACGCTTGGAAATGGACTATACGAAGGGATAGATTGGCTATCGAACAATATCTCTGACAGGAGCGCATCTTACAGCAACAAACCATTTTAAGCAAGCGAATTATAATACATTCGTTGTCATCACAAGCGAGGGGAATGCTCTGTGCATGAGAGACTGTGTTTGCTGTAACCAGATGGTATGCTGGATTTTGCTCCCAGTTGTATGCAAGAGTTTGCCATATCCTTGCTGTGAAAAACAGATATATATATATATATATACAGTTAAAATCAGTTATTTAAGTTGATCTTGCAGCTGATATGATCGTACTTTTAAACATGTTCTCTTTTGTCATCATGTTTGTCGTGATGCATAGCAAAGTGCAGCCAACTCCATGTGATTTTGGCGCATCTTCTCTTATCATCTCCTGCGTTCCTTGCAGATAGAGATTCGACATCCAGAAAGATATAAACAGATCAAACTTGATTGTTATTTATTTTGAATTACATGGTTGAAAAATATCACTTAAAAATTGTTTTTCATGAAGATTTAAGGGTAAGTTGATGGATCAGAGCATTAATGTCAGAGAAGGAAGATCCGCCATCTTCAACAGCCTTTCTTGCCATTTCTCCAATTTTCATTGCTTTGCTTCTTATTTCTTCAGCTTCTGCACCCTCCATTATCTTTAATATCGCCTTCTCGATAAGTTCACTCTTAACAGTGTCTCCAAGGGATGCCCATCGTTCAACACCAACACTTACACCCGTTTTTAGTACTTGGGTCACTAACTTCTCATTGTAGAATTGCTCCGCCGCTACTGGCCAAGTGACCATCGGCACTCCAGCAGATATTCCTTCTAGTGTCGAATTCCATCCGCAATGCGTCACAAATCCTCCTATTGCTTCATGATCGAGAATCATCACTTGTGGTGCCCAACCTCTTATGATCAGTCCTTTACCTTCCATTCTTTCCTCAAATTCTTCTAGGAAACAATTCTCACCTCCTTCTTCAGCGTCCCTGCTTTTCCTCACTACCCATATAAATTCTTTCCCAGATAACTCGAGGGCATTTGCTATTTCCTTCAGCTGACATGAACCGAGGTTGGTTGCAGAACCGAAGCATACATATATAACTGAATTTGGTTTCTTGGAGTTTAGCCATTTCAAGAACTCGTGTTCAGGAATGGAGGTTTCTTTCCCAGCTCGTCGTGCTTTATCTTCGATATCTTTATTGCCGACTGAAACTGGACCAACATACCATGCTCTTCTCCCAAGAACATCTCTATAATAATCGGCATAAGCTTGCTCGAGCTCGTAGAAACTGTTGAATATTACACCTAAGCTTGTTAGCTCTGATTCTCTTGATGCTTTAACCAACTTGGCAGTGTCATCGTCTTCCCTTTCGTAGGTTGGCAATTGGTTTCCTGAAAGCTTTACATCTCCTGGAAGATTAGGGATAAGAAAGGTTTCTGAATCAGACGAAACATTCTTGTGTGGCTTATATAACCCAACGGATATACTAGCACATTGAGAAAAGCAACTAGTTCCATGAAACACGAGCCTTGGAATCCCAAATCTGGAAGCAGCTTCAGTGGCCCAAGGAAACAAGAAATCAGCAACGAGGCAATCAGGAGAGCACTCACGCAAAAGCTGCTCGAGAGGTTGTTGAAGCAGATGTACTGCCTCGAAAAACTTAGGAAGAAGTCCGAAACCAGTAGCATGTGACGCGATGAAGTCTAGATTTTCACATCCTTCTGGCAATCCTTCAACAGTGGGAAACTTGAGAATCTTGATGTCAATTTCAAGGCCCAACTCCTTAGGTCTTTGGATTGGTTTGGAGATGGAAGATTCATTAAGAGGGGTAGTGACAATCGTCGTCTTCAAGCCTCTTGAAGCAAAAAGCTTGGCCATGTCGACTATTGGAATAGTGTGGCCATGAGCCATGAAAGGGAAAAAGAAAATGTGGGGTTGGTGACTCATTCTGCCTTGAACCAAAAGCGCAAGATGATATTGGTGTTGTAAGAGAGAATCAGAACGTGTATTTATGGAGAAGAAGATCCATAATATTGGTATGTGTGTTTGCCTAGCTGTGTGGGGTGGAGGGGAGGGGAGTGGGGCATGGGGGCATGTGTGGATGGTGCATTATTACTTGGAGTAGGAAGCAAGAAATTTGGGGAGCTAATTTTCCTTCCTTTCATATATTTCTTCCAAAAGCAAAGCTTCGGATTTCCATGGTGAAATGCAAAGCTTCCTGTCCAACATGGTCAAAAGGGGCGGCTCAAAGAACGATGACGAATCCGCAGCCACGCAAAGTTCCTGCAGAGTGTTATTATCCAAATTTTATGATAAATTTAATTATATTAAATATTAAATAATTCATATTAAATGAGTTTAAATAAAATAAATTAAAAATATTATTATATATATATATTAAAAAATCAAAAAATATACGGTGATTATTAACACAGAACAACCAGTATGATTAACGATCGATGCTGAGTTGGCATTCAGGAAAGTCCAACTTAAAGCCACGTGGCCCTGGTCCCCATTATGGTTAGTGGCCGTGTTAGACTCCCCACCATTAGAATAACCATCTACGGCTAATAGTACTACTAATATTCATTTAATAATCATTAAAAATAGCACCAAAAAATAGTGCTAATAATATATTTATATATCATTTATTAATCATTATAAAATAAAATAAAAATAAAATATGTAAATAATTTAGTTTATACTATTTTTAAATTTTTAAAATTCACCCTTAAATACAAAAATTACCTTAAATGATATTATAATTTTGAATCAAAATAAATCTATATAGCTTTATAATGTATACCAATGGGTATACTTATAATTAAATAATTATATAATTAAAGTATATATTAAATATTTATAAGTATGCTTAAAGTATAAATAATTAAAGTATATTTAACATTAATTTTTGAGTTATGTTAATAGGAATTTTAAGGAGAAAATAGTTTAATTTTAAATCAAACTAAAGCTCTATATTTTTATAGCGTATGTCAATAAAATTTTGAATATAGAACAATACATAATTAGAAGAAAGAATTACGAATTTTTTATTATTTGATATAAAATATATATAGATTATTATTTTAGATATATTTTAAATATATATTATTACATAACTTTATAATTAAAATCTGTATAAAATGTTTATACTTTATTGTACTTTAATTCTTCAGTCAAATATATTTAAAATATACGTAATTAAAATATAATTAACATATACTTTTTAGTATTAATTTTTTAAAAATATAAGATATATATAATTGAGGTCTATAATTTATTCAATATTATTTTTAATTTAAAATGTATTGTATGAACATTGAATTTAATGTAATTGGATATTATGATGTTTGAATTAGAAAAAAATTAAATTAATTGAGATTAATTAAAAAAATAATGAGGAAAAGGTAAGTTAGAAAACATTAGGAAATTAAAAAACTTCAAATAAATAGGGGTAATGGGTATTTTTGAAAAAGAATTAAAAAAAAAGTCTATATTTAAATAAAAAAAGTTTAATTTTGATATTTTTTTAAAAAAATAAACATTTATGATAATATGTTTTAAAAGTGGGGTATTTTTATAAATTCATGTTTGTTATATGCAAGCATTTTAATCCACCCACGTCCTTATCATCTTGTGCCACCATGTTTGTTTCTTCCAATAATTCACTCTTAAAACTATTTGGTTAATTGTCAACACCTATATATCTGATTTCTTTAATATTCATCTCTTCTATTCTTGCTTGTCCTCAAGGAATGATATGAGCGCAGCGCATATGTAATCTCATTCTAGAACCATTCCAAGCTCCAACACACACTCCCTCGCTTTTCTCTACTTTCCTTTCCCATCACCCATTCTATGTTATTTTAATGTATGATTACAGTCAACATAATCCATCTCCATTCCACTTCTTTTTAACCCACCACCACAAAACTACCTGCAAAATATTCATACTAACCATGGGTACATGCCAATTTCGTCTGTCAAGAAAGACCACTCGTTTCTTCCTTGTACTCATCCTGATATGCAGTTTTGCATCTTTGATCACCTGTTTCTCACCCGACGAGGCTTACCCTACTGTGACTCATGAATCCTGCGGCCCAATCTCTGCAGATGATGGCCTTCCCATGGCGTCCAAGCCGAAGGAATGGAATGGAAATGGAAGAATTATAGACATCAGCCATAGGTATGTGGAGGCCATGCCAGCTTGGGATTCTGAGGAAGAGATGGGACAAGTCGTCTGGCTTAAGCAGAGTATGAAGAATGGTTCCATTGCTAACTTCTCCGAGATGAAGCTGGGCGTGCACTCCGGCACCCATGTTGATGCACCCGGACATGTTTTCGATCATTACTATGATGCCGGATTCGACATTGATACTCTTGACCTGCAGATTCTCAATGGTAACAAAAATATAGGCTGGTTAATTGTTTTGAATCCGGATAATTAGTGAATTAATTACTAATGATTTCATTTATTTATTTTTGTTAATTTAATAGGGCCAGCACTGTTGGTTGATGTTCCAAGGGACAGTAACATAACGGCTCAAGTAATGAAGTCTTTGAACATTCCTAAGGGAGTGAGTCGAGTGCTTTTCAGAACTTTGAATACTGACAGGTAAGGTCCAGACATTCTTTTCAAGTCGTCTAATTATCAGACAAATGCATGCTGAACTTGTTTTCTTTTCAGGAAGCTTATGTTGGGAAATAAATTTGACTCCAGCTACGTTGGATTTATGAGTGATGGAGCCAAATGGCTGGTGGAGAACACTGACATCAAGTTCGTCGGTAAGACCCCAAAAATAAAACACTGAAATTTCTGTTAAATATATATATCCATATCCTTCCCGATGCCTTTGACTGGAACATGTACTGTAAAAACATTACAGGATTGGATTACTTGTCTGTAGCAGCCTACAGTGATGCCATTCCGACACATCTTGTGTTTCTTAAAAGCAGGGTAAGTAGGCAAGAATTTTCTCAGTTTATTAGCAACGGTTTCTTCTGATAAATCATTCATTCGTCTTTAACATGTTTCAGGAAATAATTCTGGTGGAGGGACTGAAACTTGACAACATCAGACCAGGATTATATAATGTCCATTGCTTGCCTCTAAGGCTGGTTGGCGCCGAGGGATCACCGGCAAGATGCATTCTCATGGATTGATGGGTCAATAAGTTCTGATCTTGATCAAATAAACGTGGCTCACAAGATTTGTAACTTGTACTGTATCAAGTTCAGATTATCTCAATACGATGGAAATAGCTCTGTGCTACTGTATATGGAGCTCGGTGAATAATAAATGCTTTGCTGTGGTTTTGGGTGAAATTAGATGGATATTATATAAATGCAAGAGTTTGCGAATTCTAGGATTATGGCAATAACCATATGAACATAAAAGCATTGGAATTGACAATCTAGATAGGAGTGTCCATTAAATCTTATTGCTGCTCACTTCTTCAATGAAGTTGCTGAAGCTGGAGTAAGAAGAGCCACCTTCTTCGACGGCTTTCCTTGCCATTTCTGCAAATTTTTTAGCTTTAAATCTCAATTCCTCTCCTTCTTTTCCCACCATAAGATGTGTCACTGCCTTTGTTATAGCTTCTTTCTTTACACTATCGCCCACGAACCTAACCCATTTTCGAGCACCGACAGCTACTCCGATTCTTAATACCTCAGTGATCAACTTCTCATTATAGAACTGCTCTGCTGATACGGGCCAGGTCACCATTGGCACTCCTGCGGTTATTGCTTCAAGCGTCGAATTCCATCCGCAATGAGTCACAAACCCACCAACTGCTTCGTGTTCAAGGATCATTACTTGCGGTGCCCATCCCCGTATTATTAATCCCTTTCCTTCCATTCTTTCCTCGAATCCTTGAGGCAACCAATCTTCTTGATCGTTCTTGCTTTTCCATACTACCCAAATAAATTGCTGCTCTGAATCTTCAAGCCCCCTTGCAATCTCAACAAGCTGTGAAGAAAGGAACTTCGTTCCACTTCCAAAGCATACATAAATAACTGAGTTTGGTTTCTTTGAATTCAGCCACTCTAAACACTCGTTTTCATCAACGGAGGTTTCTCTTCCTCCTTTTGCGTTGTCATCGATGTTCCTATTGGACGAGGAAATGGGGCCAATATGCCATGCTTTTATTCCCAAAACTTTCCTGAAATAATCAGCGTACTCAGGTTCGAGCTCATAGAAGCTATTGAAAAGAACTGCGGAGCTTTTAGTCTCTGCTTCCCTCGCTTCCTTGAAGAAAGCAGAGAAGTCTGTTTCTTGGTGAATGAATTGTGGTATTTGGTCTCTTGTTAACTTGATCTCACCTGGAAAATCTGGAAGGATGAAAGACTCCGTATGTGTTAAGTTCTTGAAAGGCTGATAGTTAACTGTACAGTGACAAGCAGAAGAAGAGAAGAGACTGCTCCACTAAAGACGATTCTTGGAATTCCACATCGAGATGCAACTTCATTGGACCATGGAAAGAAAACGTCTGAAGCAAGACAATCGGCATTGCACTGTTTCAAGAGATTTTCGAGTGGGTGAGCAAGAAAAGCAGTGGCCTTGATGAATTTGTTTCCAGTTTCAGCTGAAGGAACCAAGTCCAAGTGCTCACATCCTGGAGGCAATCCAGCTTCCGCACAAGGAAATTTGATAATGAGAACGTCAATGTGAAGACCCATATTTCTGCTTTCTTCAATAGATCTGGATATGTTAGGAGCATCAACAGGAGTGCTAATTATACTAACCTTGTGTCCTCTAGATGCAAACAGCATGGCCATGTCTACGAGTGGAATAGTATGGCCGTGGGACATAAACGGGAAGAAGAAAAAGTAAAGCTTATGGCAGGATCCATTCGATCTTGCAATTAGAATGGCGGACTTGAATCTGATGTAAGAAGAAGAAGAAGAGTGATTGAAGTATCTGACAAGTCCCGAGCAGCAGAGTAGAAGAAAATAAGGCTTTCCGTGAAAATTTCCAACCAAAATCTGAGATGATTTGACATGTCTTGGGATATTAGGAGATAGAGATGATTCAGTATTCTTCATGATTACTGAATTATGAGGGTGAGAATGCATAGAGCGAAGTGGGTGGAAAGAGAGGGTGAGAATGCATTGGATGTTCACGTCACCACTTGCGCACATCATCTCACTTGACTTACATTAGATGCTAAAGCCCGTAAGTATGTACCACCAATGGCTTCTACTCATCATACTTCCAAAATCATGAATTTATTCAATGTATTTATATTTATATTTCCTCTGAATTCCCTCAGCTCATTTCTAAGGTTTTAAAGAAACTTCTCACTGTTTATAAAGGGAAACAAAGTGAAGTTACAATTTCTATTTTTGAAGGTAACATCTTTAATTAATAGCTATGAACTTCATATTGTCTTTACAGTTGAATTCGTGTGTATTCCATATTAAATAGTGTTGTTTGAATGACGATTGAGCATGATTTCATGGACCAAAGCATCAACATCAGACAAGGACGATCCTCCTTCTTCAACAGCTTCTCTTGCCATTTTTCCAACTTCCTTTGCCTTGCTTCTTATTTCTTCAGCTTCTCCGCCCTCCATTATCCGATACATTGCCTTGCTTATTAGTTGGCTCTTCACACTGTCTCCACTAGTAAAGTCCCATTTTTCAACACCGACACTTACTCCCGTTTTTAAGACTTGGGTCACTAACTTCTCGTTGTAGAATTGCTCGGCTCCTACGGGCCAAGTGATCATTGGCACCCCAGCAGTTATTCCTTCCAGTGTTGAATTCCATCCGCAATGTGTCACGAATCCTCCTATGGCTTCATGATCCAGAATTAACACTTGTGGTGCCCATCCTCTTATGATTAGTCCTTTACCTTTCATTCTTTCCTCGAATCCTTCAGGTAACCATTCCTCTGAACCTTCTTCAGGATTCTTGTTTTTCCTGACAACCCATATAAATTCTTTCCTGGAAGACTCCAGGGCATCTGCGATTTCCTTCAGCTGACATGAATCAAAGTTGGTTGCAGATCCAAAGCATATATATAGAACTGAGCTTGGTTTCTTAGAGTTGAGCCATTTCAAGCATTCGTGTTCCTGAATGGAGGATTCTTTCCCTCGTTGAGCTTTATCCTCACCGTGGCTATTGCAGAGGGAAACTGGACCTATAAACCATGCTCTACGTCCCAGAACATTTCTGTAATGATCGGCATAAGCTGGCTCAAGCTCGTAGAAACTGTTGAAAACTACACCAAAGCTTTTTAACTCCGATTCTCTCGATGCTTTCACCAACTTGGAGATCACACCATCTGATTTTTCGTAAATTGGCATTTGCTTTACTGACAGCTTTATATCTCCTGGATGATTGGGTATAAGAAAGAGTTCTGAATCAGATGAAACATTCTTATGCGGTTTGTATAAATCTATGGATATACTAGCAGATTGAGAAAAGCAGCTAGTTCCATGAAACACAACCGTTGGAACTCCGAACTTGGAAGCAGCTTCAGTAGCCCAAGGAAACAAAGCATCAGCAACAAGGCAATCAGGACGACATTCACTCAGGAGGTGCTCGAGATGTTGTTGAAGCAATGCAATTCCCTCGAGAAACTTAGTGATGAGGTCCCAACCCAGATTCTGTGAAGTGATGAAATCTAGGTGTTCACATCCTTTAGGCAATCCAGCTTCAACAGTGGGGAACTTGATAATCTTGACATCAATGTGAAGACCTGAGTTGTTGAATCTGTGGATTGGTGTGGAGATGATTGATTCATTAAGAGGAGTAGTGACAATTGTGGTATTCAGGCCTCTGGAAGTAAATAGCTTAGCCATGTCGACTACAGGAATCATGTGGCCATGAGCCATGAAAGGGAAGAAGAATATGTGTGGTGGATGTTGACGCATTCTGTGTCGAACAAGAAAGAGGAAAGAAGTGAAGTGGTGTTGTAAGTGAAAAATGCAACATATATAATGGAGAGGAGGCAGAGGAAGATACGACAAATCCGGCCCCCATTATTGCCTGCTTCCAAAAAGCCAGAACGTGCCATCCAAGCATTTTCCACCGTTGAGTGAAGCCCAAGAAAAATTTGGTCCTATCTCTGACACGAGTCTGTGGTTAGGATCCGGCGGCTAAACAAACGTGCACATACCCCATTATATATTAATATATTTCAGGCACATGTCTATTCTTTAAAACTTTTAATCTACAATTTTTTAAATACTTTTAATTGTTAAAAATAATTTTATATATTCTTAATGATTATTATTTAAATTAAATTTATTTAAATTTAATTCTTATCATTATACATAAATAAGAAATAATTAATTTTTTATGCTTCAATCATATTTCTTATGGATTTCAACTATTTTTATATTATTTTATATTAACTCTAGATTTGAAATCTATATTGATTAATCTTATAATTCTCATTATTAAAATTAATTTAACCAATAAAATTGTATATTAAGGTTAGATAATTCAAATTAGTTTTTTTTATTCTTTTTAATTTTACCTTAATTTAATTTATCATACTATATTAAAAAATGAAGATAATTAAATAATAATAATTTAAATTAGCTTATTTTATCTAATATTTAAAAATAAATATTAATATTTAGTTAAATAATCTAAATATATATTATATGAATTTTATTTGAGATAAAATATTAAGTTTTGTTATAATTAAATTAAATCAAATATTATTTGAATAAACAAATAAAAAAGATAAAGTTTGAAATTTTTATAGTAGATTTATTTATGTATTGAATTCATCTTTAACTGCAAATTTCAAAAAAAATTATATATATTTTTTATTTTTTATCTAAAATTTAAATATTCAAATAAATCTTTCTACTATGTCTATTATAATACTACAATTAATACTATCCTTTACCATTTGTTACTTAATTGATATTGTATACATCATTTCCTAATATTTTATTAATAAATTAAAAATAAAAATAAAAATAAAAATTATAATTTTAAGTTAAATCAATAATCATCTCTTTGATTTTATAAAAATTAATATTTATAATTTTATGTTAAATTAATAATTATAGATATAACTTCATAGAAATTTATATTTAACCTTCAAAATAATTAGAATTTAATGTTTATCCTTCAAACTAATAATAATTTTACGTTGAATCAATAATTATTAATCTTTTAGATAATTATTATATTTGATTTTTTAAAATCTAAGATAAAATTGATCCATAATTTTTAATTTTCCTTAATATTTTTTAATGATTTAAAATTAATTTTAATAATTTTAATCTTATTTATTAATCTTCTTAAAATTAATTTTAATTTTAAGAACAAGAATATTCTTAAAAAAATAAAAACACAATAAATTCGTTTATTGTATTCATATTAATATAATTTTATATTTTTAATTTTTATAGTGTTCTTGTCAAAAAGTTCTCACCATCTATCAGGGAAGAAATATCTTAATTAAGTTAAATTTTAATCATGATTTAATTTCTATTATCTTTTCAAATTTTCAAAAAATATATATAAGAATTTATTAAAAAATTATATTAATATAAAAAGATTAATCATATAAAATTTATGATTAATAGAATATCTATATTCCATAAATACATTCTTTATACTAAAATAATATAAAGCACATTTTTATATTACTTTAATATTGTTATATAATGAGAGAATTAAATAGTGTTGTTTGAATGACGATTGAGCATAATTTCATGGATCAAAGCATCCATATCAGACAAGGAAGATCCACCTTCTTCAACAGCTTCTCTTGCCATTCTTCCAAACTTCTTTGCCTTGTTTCTTATTTCTTCAGCTTCTCCTCCCTCCATTATCCCATCTATTGCCTTCTTTATTTGTTGGCTCTTAACACTGTCTCTGGTATTGAAGGCCCATGCTTCAACACCAACGCTTACTCCGATTTTTAGGACCTGGGTCACTAACTTCTCATTGTAGAATTGCTCGGATTCTACGGGCCAAGTGATCATCGGCACCCCAGCAGTTATTCCTTCCAGTGTTGAATTCCATCCGCAATGTGTCACGAATCCTCCTATGGCTTCATGATCCAGAATTAACACTTGTGGTGCCCATCCTCTTATGATTAGTCCTTTACCTTTCATTCTCTCCTCGAATCCTTCAGGTAACCAATCCTCTGAACCTTCTTCGGGATTCTTGTTTTTCCTGACAACCCATATAAATTCTTTCCTGGAAGACTCCAGGGCATCTGCGATTTCCTTCAGCTGACATGAATCGAAGTTGACTGCAGATCCAAAGCATATATATAGAACTGAATTTGGTTTCTTGGTGTTGAGCCATTTCGAGCACTCGTGTTCCTGAATGGATGATTCCTTCCCTCGTCCAGCTTTATCCTCGACGTGGCTATTGCAGAGGGAAACTGGACCTATAAACCATGCTCTACGTCCCAGAACATTTCTGTAATGATTGGCATACGCTTGCTCAAGTTCGTAGAAACTGTTGACAACTACACCAAAGCATTTTAGTTCTGATTCTCTTGCTGTTTTCACCAACTTAGCATCATCATTATCCGATCTGTCATAAATTGGCATTTGCTTCACCGACAGCTTTATATCTCCTGAAAAATTGGGTACGACAAAGAGTTTCGAATCAGATGAAACATTCTTATTTGGCTTATATAGATCTATGGATATACTAGCAGATTGAGAAAAGCAGCTGGTTCCGTGAAACACAAGCCTTGGAACTCCGAACTTGGAAGCAGCTTCAGTGGCCCAAGGAAACAGAGCATCCGCAACAAGGAAATCAGGACGACATTCACTCAGGAGGGGCTCGAGAGGTTGTTGAAGCAATGCAATTCCCTGGAGAAACTTAGAGATGAGGTCCTAACCCAGATTCCGTGAAGTGATGAAATCTACGTGTTCGCATCCTTCGGGCAATCCAGCTTCAACTGTGGGGAACTTGATAATCTTGATATCGATTTGAAGGCCTGAGTTGTTGGATCTGTGGATTGGTTTGGAGATGAAAGATTCATTAAGAGGGGTAGTGACAATTGTGGTCTTCAAGCCTCTGGAAGCAAATAGTTTGGCCATGTCGACTATAGGTATCATGTGGCCGTGAGCCAAGAAAGGGAAGAAAAATATGCGTGGCTGTTGCTCGGTCATTCTGCCTTGAAGAATAAAAACAAAAGATGATATTTGTGCTTGCAAAATGAAACATCTAACCATGTTAATGGTGAAGAAGAGAGATCAACAAGACAAAACTACCTGAGACTCGTTCTTCCCACCCTTTTTAGGCTGATTCATTCAATACGCACGTCAATTCTACACCTTAAAAAAAAAAAGACAACGTAGTATTCTAACTCTGTGTTTCATCAAATGATTTTGTAAAAGTCTTTGAAATATTATCATTATACATAAATAAGAAATAATTAATTTTTTTTTATGTTTCAATCATATTTCTTTCTTATGGATTTCAACTATTTTTATATTATATTATATTAACTCTAGATTTGAAATCTATATTGATTAATCTTATAATTCTCATTATTAAAATTAATTTAACCAATAAAATTGTATATTAAGGTTAGATAATTCAAATTAATTTTTTTTTGTTCTTTTTAATTTTACCTTAATTTAGTTTATCATACTATATTAAAAAAATGAAGATAAATAAATAAAATGATGTAACTAATCTTCTTTTCAACTTTAAATTTCTAAAATTTAATTTTTATCTAATTTCATGTAAAAAATTAATTTTTATCTATAATAATTTTATTTGAATTCAAATATAAATACTAATTTTTATCGACATAAAATAAATAATTTTAATTTTAACTTATAAAAATTAACTTTTATCTAATTTTATATAAAATGATAATAATTTTAATTTATAAAATATATCTGATTTTATATGTAATAAGATAAATATAAAAGGTTAAATAGTAGTAATTTTAATTTATAACGATTGTTATTATCCAATCTCATTTAAAACAATAATAGTTTTCTATTTTAATATTAACCTGTCAAAGTAATTTTTATCTAATTTCATATGATATAGTAATAAATTTAATTGAAATAATTTTTATCTACATTTACATGGTACGAGTCAATTTATAAATAATTTATTTTATAATTTTTATTTATTATTATTTTGATCTAAGTTTATAATATATGAAAATATTTAGAATTTATAATGTGATTTTTTGTATATAATTTATAAAATTTATAATCATATAAATATACAAAATATTTTTTAATTTAATTATTAGTTTAAAACTATAAATATTCATTAAATATTATATTTTTATTATTGATTTTTTATTTTTTTAAAAATACTAAATTATTTATTTTATAATTAATATTTATTAGATTCATTTAAACTCATGATACATGAAAAAATTTTAAAAATTCAATTCAAGTTTAACTTAGTTATAAATTAGGTAAATTTATAATAATAACTATTAATGGATTTATGAATGTATGATCCTATATGATAAAGCCAGTAATTCTTGAAGTAAAGACTTGTGGGATTGGATGGGACGTTGGCTGCATGGATATACGATCAAGATTGACGCCTGAATTATGGGCAGTCTTTCAACTGTGTGATCTCTTGATATCAAGTAAATGGATGGTTTCAGTGTCTTTCAAATCCTGTTGAAGGCATCGATTCTTACCTTGTCATCAGGAAGGACTCGACTATTTGTTCACTACAAACATAGTGTCATTTTTACACTGCAAGAGCAGAAATGAATGTTTATTTCATTTGACTTTTGACAAAACAACAATATGATTACAACATTAGGAAATTTTGAACGTGCATGGCAGCATCAAACCCACCAACATCCTTTTGAACTCGGATATGGAGCCTATGATCTCCGATTTCGGGCTGGACAAGCTGGTCTTAGGCAACAACAGCTACAAAGCGAGTAATTCAGGTCGTAATTTCATTAGCCAAAAGTTCATTCCCAGCACCTCTCAAGACTATCCCATTACCTCCAGCCCTCATGCAAACCCTAGCTCCTCCACAACCACTACTACGCGCCGTATCAAGCACCGGAGTCGTTGAAGAAGTCAAAGCCAAACCCTAAATGGGATGTGTATTCATTAGGAGTGATCATGCTAGAACTTCTGACAGGAAGAGTGATTTCAGAGAGAGAGAGTTGAGCCAATGGAATGTTACGGAGGACAAAAGCAGGGTGTTGAGGATGGTGGACGTGGGGGTGAGAGCTGAGGTGGAGGGTAAAGAGGATGCGTTGATGGCATGTATTTGCTGGATAATCAAAGCTTCATTAGGAGAAATTCTTAGTTGAACCGGGTTCACCATGTAGGATTGATCCACTAATAATATAATGACACGTGTTGATTTTTATTAAATGTGAAACATTCATTGGTTGTTATTTATATATTAATAATTAATGATAATTATACACAATTAATATACAACCAATAAATACTTCACATTTAATAAAAATCGACACATATCACTATATTATTAGTGGGTCCATAATCCTACGTGGTGAATCCGGTTCACCCAAGAATTTTTCGCTTCATTAGTATTTGTTTTTAATTAGCTTTTGTTGACTTTTGTTGGTGCATAAAGAGGAATGAATGTTTGTACCTTTGACCAATTTATTTAATATATATATAAGACTATATATATCAATGTACTACTATTAGTGCATAAGATTCATTAATACGATTCAAAACCACTCGTTAGAAGTAAAGAAGTGTCATATAAACGCAGCATAAGAATCGTGGTATAAGCTTGGTTTAGGCAAATATTTCCATGCTTGTTTTGGTACTTAAAGAGCTTTCATGAATTATTTGGTTAACCAAAATGTAACGGACAAAGTCAAAACAGGACATTGATATTGATTCTGGGATGTCATTGTCTAAGGAATGAATGAAGCTCGTTTATGCCCAAAGAGTTTTACTATAGAAATTTCGAGTTTTGAATATTAATAATTTCTTTATTACGATTTAAATGATGTTAAAGGGATAAACTGTTACATGTCCCTGTAGATATTCTGTCAACCGTGAATGCAAATTCTTCAATCACAAGTCCCCTCTCCCTATCTTGGGCCTGAGCAAAGTGGTTCTCGCCAACAATAAAATATGCGTGGCTG
>CANYBF010003879.1:0-11915 GCA_948192965.1 Dalechampia spathulata | reverse complement strand
ATTTTAGGGTATGACTTAATATAATTAGTCATACATTGAGTTGACATTAATCCATACTCAAACCTAAAAGAGATAGTGATGGTGAAAGGAGTTTATTGCAGCGGTGTCTGATATGGAAGGGTTGAAGTCAAACTAATAATTGACTTCCTAATATTTGGGTAATCACGATGTATAACTAGATACTGTTCATGATTTACATGCTAATATGAGATTCAGCATGTTGCCAACATATTAGAAACCCAAAAGGCCACACACTTACAAATAAGGAAATGAGCTAAAAAAAGCCTCTTCATTCTCTTCCTTTTGCCTACCAAACCTCCTGTCTAAGGAATAGGGTTCGGCATTCACAAACTTGATTGTGGGGAAGATAAAAATTCCATAAGATTTTTCTTCTTTTCTTTGCTAGTTCACAGGAAAGGAGATAGAAGCAATTGGTTGCTTGCTTAGATTTCTCTATTTGCGTGTGGATACTGTTGGAGGCTGCCTATTTTGGTGGTTTTTGGTTTGCTACAACCATAAATGATATAGAGATCAAGAACGAAGGAGATCCGCATTGAAAAGTAAGAGTTACTGTTCTTTATGCCATATCCCATCTAATCTAGGATTTTCTTGTGTTTTGATGCAAAGATCCATTCTTGGTTTGCTGTTCTAAATAACATTTTAAATTTCTTCCGCTGCTTAATCATATGGTAAACCAACAACTCTTATGATCTGTGTACATATAGCAGAGCTCATCGTAAAAGTAATATCACCAGATCTTTAGTACAAACATGATTGCGGCCAACTCCAAATCATGTGTCAGATAGTTCTTCTCATGTGGTTTCAATTGCCTGGAGGCATAAGTAATCACTTTCTGATCCTGCATCAGAACACATCCCAAACCATTCAATGAAGCATCACTATAAATCACATATGTTTGACCCAGCGTAGGTAACGTCAGAACTGGCACCCTAGTCAAACACTCTTTCAACTGCTCAAAAATCCTCTGACATTCCTTCGACCAGTCAAAAGGAACGTCCTTCCGTAACAACATCGTCAAGGGTAAAGCAATCATAGAAAATACCTTAATAAATCTCCAATAATATCCTACTAATCCCAAGAAACTATGAACTTCATTGACATTCTTGGGAGTCTGCCAGGTAAGTACAGCTTCCACCTTACTGGGATCCACTCTGATTCCCTCTGCAGAAATCACATGCCCCAAAAATGCTTTTGATCAAGCCAAAAATCACACTTAGATAGCTTACCAAACAACTTCTTCTCCCTCAATTGTTCTGATACCAATCTCATATGATAATCATGCTCCTCTCGCATCTTCAAGTATACCAATATGTCATCAATGAACACGACCACAAACTGATTAAGGTAATCAGAGAAAATCATGTTCATTAAAGCCATAAACACTGCAGGCATGTTCATCAAACCAAATGACATCACCAAGAACTCATAATGCCCATATCGAGTTCTAAACACTATCTATGCCACACTACCTTCCTTCACCCGCAATTGATGGTAGCCTGACCTCAGATCGATCTTTGAAAAGACTGTCACATCCTTAAGTTGATCAAACAAATCATCGATTCGAGGCAATGGGTATCGATTCTTGATCATCACCTTATTCAACTATCTATAGTCTATACACGTCCATATAGACCCATCCTTCTTCTTTACAAACAACACCGGCGCACCCCAAGGCAAAACACTCGGACAAATAAACCCCTTATCTAGCAATTTCTATAGTTGCACCTTCAACTCCTTCAAATCGGTAGGTGCCATTTGATAAGGTGTTATGGATATCGATTCTGTACCCGGTAACACCTCAATCTCAAACTCCACTTCCCTCTTAGGCGGTAGCTCTGGCAATTCTTCTGGAAACACGTCAGGGAAGTCACATACAGTCGGAATCTTTGTTAATTATATCTCCTTCTATCTCCCACCAATCACATGTGCTAGTAGCGCCTCACAGCCCTATAACAATAACTTCTGTCCAATTACAACTATCACCAGCCTTACTATCATTGATAGCACGTTACCCTTAATCAGAATCGCTTCCTGCTCAGAAGGCTGAAAGGTCATTGTCTTCTGTTGGCAGTCCATCACCGCACCATACCTTGCTAGCCAATCCATCCCCAGAATAATATCATACTCCCAGAATGGCATCTCTATTAGATTAGACAAGAAACACACACCCTGAATAATTAAGGGACATTGCTTACAGATTCTGTCAACCACCACGTCCCCTCCTAATGGACTCAAAACCACTATCCCATAACCTAATATCTCACTTGACATCTTAAGTAATCGAGCAAAGCCAACATCAATATATGAATGCAAAGAACCCAAATCAAATAACACAAAAGCATTATGTTCAGAGATGAGAACGTTACTAAGAACCACATCGGAGGCACACTGATCTTCATGATGTACCAGGTTATACACTCTGGCAGGATCCCTAGCAACTTGATTCATGGACCCCTGACTCACACCACGTCCTCCTCCATCTTGACCTATACCTCGGCCTCGGCCCTTCTCTGAACCCTGTGAGCCCACCGAACTAGACCTCGGTTGCTGTTGATGAGTCTCTCCCTCAATAACAATATGTACTAGCCCACCTTGTCGCTCAGGATACTTTCGGGCATAGTGACCAGCTTCTCCACAGTGAAACCACAAATTACTACCCCTCCAACAAGCTTCATAATGAGATCGACCATGGGTATGACATAAACTCAGTCTCATACCCGTACTACCACTAGAGTACGTAGGTCTCCCACTCTGCTCTCATCTTGGCGGTGTTGTTCTTACCTCAACCGATCTTGGAGGAAAAGAACTTCTAAACTTGCCCCATTTCAACTGACCTGAAGAAGAACTCAGTCCCTTATATGACCTCGTCACTAACTCTTGTTGAACGTCACTCTCATGTACCGTACGCTCAAGATCTAATGCACTGGCCATCAAGGTAGAGAAATCATCATAATGGAAGCCCTAAAAAAATGCCCTGATCCGAGGATCCAAGCCCTGCTCGAATCTCTTGCATCTCTCCCATATAGTAGGCATAATAAGAGGCACATAATAAGCCAATCGAGTAAACTCCTTTTCACAGTCAATGACCAATATATCACCTTGCTACAAACCAAGGAACTCTTGCAGCTTCTGATCAGTATAGGTCGAAAGCACATACTTTCGATGAAACTCCCTTTGAAAGTCATTCCAGGTCAACACTGGAGGATCAGCCATACTTTATGGAATCATCTTCCACCATTCATACACATCTTCCTGTAACAAGGAGATGACATATTTAAACTTCGTTGTCTTCGGACACTTCAACTGATACAACACCCTTTGCATCCGCTCTAGCTACACTTCAGCTATGTAAGGATCCATGGTACCAACGAAATCAGTGGTGCCATATGACCTCAGCTTAGTAAAATCCAACTTATACTCTTCTCTCCGCTCTGCTGGAGGTGGGGCTGGAACTACAGGCAACACCTAACTCTGCGTCTGAAGGAAACACAAGAATTGGGCAAACTGAGTTGCCATCAGGTCAACAGTCAAAGCCTCCCCCTATCTACTTGCACGCTCTCCCATTCCCGAGGAACTCTCTTGGGGATTAAAATTACCCCCACCTCCCTCACCAATGTTAATTCCTCTATCAGACATCACTTAAACTATAATATATAAATGAGGGTTTAACGATTAGCAGTGGTCAGGACAAGCAACACTCCTTTACTGTAGCTTATAACTTAAAGGCAGTGGTCTAAAAACCCTAACAAATACATATCAAGCTAAACCCTAGCTCTACAAGCCAAACCATAGCTCTGATACCACTAAAACATGTCACACCCAGCCTATACCTGGAGTACATGCTCCCGTAGTATACACAACAACTTCCCGAGGGAAAACGCCATGTACACTACAAGGGATACGTTATACAACTAAAAATACATCGTATGGGGACAAACTGTATTTTGGTGGTGTCAGAGTTGCATCATATAGTAATCATCGAATTCAAAACCCTGAATATACATTCATTCATTTAATACCATGAAACCATAAACTGAATTTACATCATTGCATTAATGATCAAAACCATTTACAAGGGTTCGAGTTATATACAAACACCCTAACTGTATCATCACCAGAAATACAAACATGACCATCTACTGCCTTTACAAGATTAATACAACTACAGAAATCCATAAAATACAAAAGAACTATGCTCAGCTTTCCACCTCTGTGGCTACTGCAATCACAACTCTGGTCCTTCAACTAAAGGCTCTGAACCTGCATCCATCAATTGATAAACGTTAAGTCAAAGACTCAGTGGTGCTAGTAGCCTAGAAGCATAAAAATAATGTATAATTAAATAGCACAAAAGCATACGTATGCAATGTCAATTCTGGTACTCTCACACTCCTTTGTTTTCTCATTATTGTGCACAATGCTTTGCCATGCTGGGTCCCTGTATGTACCGGTACTCATCTCTCGAAGGAGGGCTTATACTCAACACTTAGTACAAACTAGCATAAACCTATAGCAAGCTACTTCTAGCATCTAATCGTGTCTCTAACCACTAGCCTCGTCTAACGAGCTTCTACATGCTTATCAGCAAGAAGGAAGATTGCTTCTGGGGTTTAGAGAAGAGTTTAGGAAGTTTAGGGTGAGAAAATATAAGAAAAAGCTTGTTTAAAAAGGCATTTTTAAGTCACGTACGGCCGTACCAAACCCCGTACACCCGTACCAAACTTAAAATCCTGATGCCATATTTTCCTGCAAGTTGTGGTACGCCTGTAAGCCCATATGGTATGCCCGTACCACCCAGAG
This sequence comes from Dalechampia spathulata, assembly GCA_948192965.1. Taxonomy (NCBI): domain Eukaryota; kingdom Viridiplantae; phylum Streptophyta; class Magnoliopsida; order Malpighiales; family Euphorbiaceae; genus Dalechampia; species Dalechampia spathulata. The sequence continues at coordinate 7,094 of CANYBF010003879.1, read as the reverse complement.
TTTCCTGACAAACTCATTTTCCTGCACATTGTGGTACGGCTGTACAGCTCCTTGGTGCACCCGTACCGTCTCCAGGACCTTCAAACCCTACATCCCATACATTTAGTATGATCGTACAGGTATCCATACGCCCGTACTGCTACCTAAAAATCAGGACATGCATCCTTTGTAGTCCTAACTCTCCCGAAACCGGCTAAAAACACTCCAAACACAATTCAAACACAACATAACATCTGTCCCTCATCCAACTGAGAAGACATGCTTCCCAATAAGGTGACAGCACCACAAACACAATCATAACCTACGTCATACACATACATACATACATACATATCACATCATATAGCAAACACATGCACAGACATACGACCCTACCTATATCATCATACAAAACTACCAGGGCCTTTAATACGGATGTGACATCGATTGTAAGCAAAGATTTAAAGCAACAGATCATAGCCTTATTGAAAGAGTTTAAAGATTGTTTTACCGGGGATTATGATGAGATGTCAAGGCTTAGTAGAGATGTTGTTGAGCATAAACTACCTATTAAGCCTGAGTTTAAGCCATTCCAGCAGCCACCCAGGATGATGTCTAAGAAAGTGGAACTTAAGGTGAAAGAAGAGATTGAAAAGCTACTTAGGGCTAAGTTTATACGGCCTATGAGGTATGCACAATGACTTTCTAATATTATTTCTGTTATTAAAAAGAATGGAAAGCTGTGTGTGTGTATTGATTTCAGGAATCTAAACTTGGTTACTTCAAAAGACATATATGTAATGTCGGTGGCAGATGTATTGATTGATGCAGCTTCAAGAAATGAGATTCTCTTATTTTTAGATGGTTTTTCTGGTTACAACCAGATTATGATCGCAGAAGAGGACACTCACAAGACAGCCTTTTGATGCCCTAGTTCAATTGGGACGTTCGAATGGCTTGTAATGCTATTTGGTCTTAAGAATGCTGGTGTGACTTACCAACATGCAATGAATACCATTTTTCATGACATGATCGGGAAGATTTTGGAGGTGTACATTGATGATATTGTGGTTAAATCAAAGAGGGCCATAGAACATGTAGAGCATTTAAGAAGAAGCTTTTAACAAATATGAGTGTACAAGTTGAAGCTTAATCCACTCAAATGTGCTTTTAGAGTTCGTACTGGTAATTTCTTAGGTTTTCTAGTTCATAGCAAGGGTGTTGAAATAGATAGGAATAAGGCCAAAGCAATCAAAGAAGCTCATCCTCCAACAAATAAAAAGGAGTTGCAAAGATTCCTAGGGCAGGTGAATTACTTAAGGAGATTTATATCCAACCTTGCAGGGAGGACCAAGGAATTTTTAGATCTGTTGAAATTGAAAGAAACTCAAGAATTCAAGTGGGAGGAGAAACACTAGCTTGCGTTTAATAGGATAAAAGAGTATCTCTCCAGTCCCTCAGTAATGGTTCCTCCGAGGTTAGGTATCCCTTTAAAATTGTATATTTCTATCGTTAGTGAATCCATGGGTTATCTTCTAGACCAAGATAATTTTATGGGTCATGAGCAGGCAATTTATTTTCTTAGCAGGATCTTAACCATGAACAAAAGAAAATATTCATTGATTGAGAGGCTGTGTTTGGCTTTATTTTTTATGTGTACTAAGCTGCGCCACTATTTGATTAATAATCATGTATATATGATATCTCCTACTGATTTGATCAAATATATGCTAAATAGACCATTGATCGCTGTAAGAGTTGGAAAATGGTGTTTAGCATTAGCGGAATTCACTCTTATTTATTATCCCTAAAAATAAGTAAAGGGACAGGCCCTAGCTTGTTTCCTAACTGATCATCCATCTACTGATTTACAGAGTGATATTTATGAGCTTCAAGTCTTTGATGTTCATAAGCAGCCTTGGGTTTTAAAGTTAGATGGTTCATGCATAGAAAGCAGTTCGGGAGCATGAGTGGTGATTACATCTCCAAAAGGGATAAAAACAACCCTATCCTTTAATTTGTAGTTTGATTATTTTACAGCAGTCGTGCAACTGCTTGACCAATTTGAGGAGGTTTCATTCATGCATGTTCCAAGGGAGTCAAATTGGGAAGCTGATGAATTAGCACAATTAGCTTTAGGATTGAGAATGTCAGAAGAGCTTACTCACCGACTCATTGTTGTCGAGAAAAGAAGCCATCCATCCATTTTAGAATGGGGGATCTTGGTGGAAAGTTTGAATGTTGAAGTTAATTTGGCTGAAGAATGGAGAGCTGAATTTACAAAATATTTGACCAACCCAGGAAAGAAGTTCCCTTACAAGGTTAAAGTATAAGATTTAAATTATGTCTTACTTGAGGGAGAATCATATAGGAAAGGCTTTGATGGTCTGCTACTGAGATGTCTAGCTTTCCCTGAGGCCATGGATGCTATGAAGCAGGTGCATGAGGTGTTTGTGGAGCACACCAAGCTGGGGTCAAAATGAGATGGTTGATTAGGAGACATGGCTACTATTGGCCAACAATCTTAAAGGATTGTATTTCTTATGCTAAAGGTTGTGTTCAATGCCAGAAGTATGGAAGTGTTCAAAGAGTTCCAACTGATGAATTATTCTCAATTGTGAAACCATGGCCTTTTAGAGGTTGGGCCATGGATTTAATTAGTAAGATTCATCCTGCTTCTTCCAAAGGCCATTCAGTTATCATTATTTCTACTAACTATTTCAGCAAATGGGTGGAAGCTATGCCTATGAAGAAAGTGGAATAGAAAGATATGATTCAGTTCATAAAGGAGAGTTTGATCCATCGATTTGGAATTCCACAGACCATCACTACAGATCAGGGAACAATGTTTACTAGAGAAGAGATGCGTGATTTTACTGAAGATTATGGAATTAAATTAATCAATTAAATGCCTCACTATGCTCAAGCCAATGGGCAGGCGAAGGCATCAAACAAAATTTTGATTGGAATCTTAGAGAAGATGCTCAAAGAAAATCCAAGAGACTAGTAAAGGATTTTATCAGAAACACTATGGGCTTATCATACCTCAAAGAGAAGCATGACAGGTATTACACCTTTTGCTTTAACATATGGTCATGATGCCATCTTACCTTAAGAAGTAGTTGTGCTATTGTAAAGGGTAGCTAGGCAGAATGGTTTAAGTTTGGTAGAATATATAGAAGCCATACTAATGGAATTGGAGAATACTGATGAAGAAAGGCTTCAGGCTTATAATAGCATGTTGGCTTAGAAGAAGAAAGTGGCTAGGACTTATAATAAAAGAGTTCGAAAGAAACAGTTTACGGAAGGTGAGCTGGTTTTAAAGGTGATTTTACCATTAGGGATGAAGGATCGAGAATTTGGTAAGTGGTTGTCTAATTGGGAAGGCCCTTTGAAGGTCCACCAAGTATTGAAAGTTAACGCCTATTGGCTTGCTAGTTTGGAAGGAGTATCTCATAAGAGGTACATTAATAGGAAATACTTGAAGAAATACTATCCCACTTTATGGGAACTTTCATGAAAGTCCAGTGAATGTGAATGAATAATAGGCCAAATTCATGGCCTTAAGTTAGTTATGCTTTACTAATTTGGTTTTTTTTTCTTCTATTTTTTTTGTTTTCGGTGCATATAGTATAAATATAAATAATATGCAGGCTATATGGCTGCTGTTATGGTTATGAAGGTTGGCTTTACAAGCCACTATAACTATGTGGTATGAAAATGAAGTTGGCCCTATGGCCACTTACTTTTGTCTTTAGTTTATAATTAGTTTGCATCAGTAAAAGTTTGCATCAGTAAAAAACATTACAATAGAAGCCCAGTTAAAATTAAGAAGGTTTTGTAAATAGAAAGATAGCAATACGGTTGCAACAATAGGGAGGAGAGAGGTCATACCTCAGTGTTAGTCTTCTTAATGCAAAATCTGGTGAACAAGACAAGTTTATGTGAAAAAGCAACACAGTTCTTATGGCTGAGGTGTTTTGTGTACAAGGATTAGTGAGAGCCGGAATTGATATCATGCACATGAATCATCGGCCAAGCACAATGCAAATGCACATGGCTGTAGCTGTAGTGATTGAAATGTAAAAATGCACTTAAGAGCCGAGATTAACATCATACACATGAATCATCGGCCAAACATATGCAGAATGAATGGCTGCCATTATTAAAATGATGATATGAAAGCAAAAGGAAGGATGGAATTAGTGTACCTACCTAGTAAATCATTCAGGCACTTCATGGGAAAGTTAGAGTCAATCCTCGCAAAGTCAGAAATTATCAAGATAAAGTTAGGGTACAGGTTTGTAGGGTTGGTGAAATGTAAATCAGTTGAAGTATGGAGACTTACTAGATGAAAGTGGATGCTACTGCAGAACAAGACCAGATAAAAGTAAGTGTATAGCAAATACCGTTTGACCATTATCAAGTCTAAAAAAAGGAAAGGGTAGAATAATATTACTCAATCATGTTCATACAAAGTCCATAAGTTCTTAAGATTAAAATCCATATAAAGGAACAATGAAAATTAAAGAAAAGGTAACTAAATCTCTAAAAGTTGGTGCTATATTGGTATTTCAATTCCTTCCAACTGGTTCAGGTTATGGCTACATCAGCACGGACTTGACCTCGTTCCTTATAAAGGGTGGTCACAGTCGCTTCATGACTCTATAGAAATTCCTGGAGAGAGAGGACTTGTTTTATGGTATGCTCATATATGGTCTTTGAAGCAAGACCTGTGATGATCAAATGATGCTATCAAGACTTGAGATTAGTGATTCGAGCTTGTAGCTCCTCTATCTCCCTTTCTGTTTCTTCAAGTTGTTTTGCAGAAGAGTACACTTGCTCAGCTTGCTCTCGCCAGTCTGCTACACTATCCTTGTATTTCTGATGATGAGTTTTGAAATGCTACAATCTGCTGGAAAGATGTTGCTCTGCTTTGTTGGACTTAGCCTGTTTCTGAAAGAGCTCTATAGCTTTAGCCTTCAAAGTAGTCAATTGTTCTCATGCAGCAACAGTCTCTGTAACTGAAATAAGATGGGCAAAAGCAGAAAGGAAACCGTGTTGCTGGTTTTCACTCAGCAAAGTGATGTCTAAGGATAGTGTCACCGACAGTGTGACACGAGTAGCATCCACATCTGCTTGACTTGGAGCAAGGCTTACTTCTATAACTTCAGGAGGTGATTCTACTAAGAAACCAAAATCCATGGTTTCAATAGGAGCCACCATCAAACAAGATCAGATGTCAGCAATGTCCTGGATGCAAAGCAGATTTGTCACTAGAGATGCCAAGTGAAGATACGAGGGAAAAGTGCAAATGGGGGTGAGGAACTTACTGTAGGAATAGAGATACTCTCATTGGGCTTCAAGCTAGAACAGAGGTCATCCGTATTTATACATAGTCATAGAATTAAAAGCTTGAGCTAAAGGGGGAAGTGAGAGTATAAAGGAGAATTCTTACCATGTGGTTGAACAGAAACAGCAGCAAGGATGGAGAAAGGAGTCGATTTAGTAACAATATTGAAGTTACTTGAACCCCTGTTAAAGTGCAAATTTAGTAATGAACTCAGATAAAAGGAAGATGAGAGTAGTTTTTACCACTGGCTTTTTGAACTTCTTCCTCGCATGGTTCTTCCAGCTCCTCCTCACTTGGTATACTCTCAGGTAGGTCTATAGGATCATCATCAGTGTCATCTCTAAGCTTAGGTCTAGAAAGTAGGGGAATCTGGATAGAATGTCTGGAGGGAATTGACAGAGGTTTAGAAGTTGGCTTCTACCTTTTATGAGAGGGGGTGGTTGAACTCAAGGCATGCCGTTTTCCTTGACATATAATGCAAACTAAAGGTACGTTCATAAAATTAAGGAGGCATGTCTCAAAAGAAGTAATAATTAAAGGAGTATGGAAGAGTACCTGGTGATTGATTGAGAGGTTGAAAGAGAGATAGTGCTTCTTTGGCCCACCAATCCTTGAATACAAAAATAGCTTTGGCATCCACAGGGAAAAGACATCATTAAAGGGGACAAAGCTGTTTGGTTAACATTTTGAAAGTGTTTTTGTTTGCCTCCAAATTTACTGTCAGACTGCTATGATTAATGGTAGGAATAGCTTGCTCAAGACCGAACTACCTACTCCAAAGACAAGGAAGATATAGGGAAAAAGCCCCATAGGATGTGCATGGATGGTGAAAAAAGGCATTGGCCCCACCTATCAGAAATAATCAATTCCTGGTATAAGCTAGAATAATCCTTTTGCTAATATCCAAGAAAGTGTCTATATCATCAAAAAAGGCACTAAGCCAGAAAGGAGCAACATGATCATTTCCAAAAATAGATAATTGCATCGAGGTGCGGGTTCTCAAGTTGCAGAAGAAAGAAAACATCTCGACGAACGTCATGTTGCATCTTCTTCAAATTAAGCATGAAGCAATAGGACCTCTCACACAAGAAGTGGAACCACTGAGCTCGGGAAAGTAAGCATGACCCCAAAGTTAGCGAAACCAGATGTATTTGGAGTAGAGGGCATCCGAGTTGGAAGAACATTTCTGAGGATTCTAATATAAGGCTCTAAGAAAGATAAAATCGAGTTCAAAATTAGCACTAGCAGCTAAAGCACGAGCCAAATCCAGGTATTCAATACTAGGTTTGCCACTACTTGGGCAAAACAAGTACCTGTAGATAATATAAGTTGATAAGTTGTAGTGAGCAAAAAGAATTAGAGATCAAAGGACAGAAAGTGTGGTACCTGCATAACAAAACCCATAAGAAATAAGTGTATTCTTCCATGTAGGCCATCTTTGGTTTGGCTAAAAAGGTTCCCACCCCTAAGTGTACCTTCCGCACGAATAAACACATGGAGGCGATCAACAGTACCAGGTAGTGAGTGACGTATGCCAGTCATAGGGCCCCAAGACTCGCAAGCACATGAGTTCCCAAATGACGTAGTGCGTCGGGGCTATAGGGACCAAAAGGGTGTATGCAATTGGTTGTGAACTAGCAACCTAAACAAGTAAGCAAAAAAGTACTTTCATTAGGATTAAACAATTGAGCATATTAAGATGGAATCGTTCAATTAAAAATTGCTTGAAATGTCTCCAGTGGAGTCACCACTGTGAGCTTCG
>CANYBF010003734.1:0-18494 GCA_948192965.1 Dalechampia spathulata | reverse complement strand
GGTATGTCATTCATCTCACATGCCATGCATACGGTATGTCATTCACTTCACATGCTATACATATAGTAATTCGTTCAATTCACATGCCATGCATATAGTATGTCATACAATGTCATGTTATAATTTAACATTTTATATGTCATGCCACAATACACATGCACATTCTACTACACATGTCATGCATATGCCATGTCACGCATCACTTCACATGCCATGCATTTGGTATGTCATACACCTAACGTGTCATACATATGCCATGTATTATACCATCATACATATCATGCATATGATATGCCGCACATACACCATGCATATGGTATGCTACTCATTATGCCATGACATCCATCATTTTCACATATCATGCATATGATATGTTATTCATGCATACACATTGCATATGCCTTGCATACGCCATAGTCCAACGCTAAAATGAATCTAAAAACGTTAACGCATAACGTAATACACCATTTGCCATAATATGTGCTTACATATTAGGTTGCCATATCATGCATATGATATGTCATTCATACTCATATGACATGTATATGCCATATTACTTTTATCGCTATATCACACGACATGTATATGCCATGCCATCTAAATGCCATATAGCTTTATATGTCATTTTACGTGCAACTTTGCAACATCAATTCACATGATGCATTGTATGTTTACAATAACGCTCACATGCTTGCCTGCTTAGGACAATTAATCCCAACTAAGATGGTAAAATCGATTTTGGAAACTCATAGAATAGATCTCCACCACCCGAACCCAATCTCTGAAGGGTTTAACTAGCACTCATGCTATGGGTTGGTTGGACCAATTCGGAACCATTCGGTGGTGACTCCTTATGACTCTTTCGAGTCCGTATCATTCCCTAAAGGAACCCCTTAGGAAGACTACACTTTCGCTCCAAGTGCGGTCCCTGGTCCGTGACTTTCGCAAGCCTCACTTTGGGCCCCAGCAGAAACCGGCGCTCACAATCACTAAAGAGGCATTCAATTTTCGCATTTCTTGAATTAGCATCAACAGTGATTGTCTCAACCCTGCAAATAGTTTACAACTCAATGCATCAGCTACTGAGTTAGCTTTCCCCGGATGGTAGTCAATCACATAATCATAGCCCTTTATTAATTCAAGCCAGCATTGCCTCAAATTCAATTCCTTCTGCATACCCAGGTACTTCAGACTCTTGTGGTCGGTGTACATATAACATAACTCCTCATACAAATAATGTCACCAAATCTTCAATGCAAAGACAATGGTGACTAACTCCAAATCATGTGTTGGGTAGTTCTTCTCATGTGGCTTTAACTGTCTCAAAGCATACGTGATCACCTTCCCATCTTGCATGAGAACACACCCTAATCCATTATGTGAAGCATCAGTGTATACTACAAACTCCTTCCCTGGCGCAGGTAAAGTCAAAACTAGAGCTTGAGTCAAACAGGCTTTCAATTGATCAAAACTCATTTGACATTCATCCGTCCATTGGAAAGGAACATCCTTCTATAGAAGAGTCATCAATGGCATCACAATCATAGAGAAGCCCTTCATAAACTATCTATAATACTTGGCTAACCTCAGAAAACTACGAATCTCGCTGATGTTTCATGGCATCGACCTATTAAGCATGGTTTCTATCTTACTCGAGTCTACTCTGATTCCCTTGGCTAAAATAACATGTCCCAGAAATGTCACCTATTCAAGCTAAAACTCACACTTAGATAGTTTACTGTATAGTTGTTTCTCCCATAGCCGTTGCAACACCAACCTCAAATGCTTATCATGCTCTTCTCAAGTCTTAGAATACACCAAGATGTCATCAATGAACATGACCATGAATTGGTTTAGATAATTCATGAAAACCATGTTCATCAATGCCATGAAGACTGCGGGTGCATTTGTCAACCCAAATGGCATCACTAGGAACTCATAATGCCCATAGCGAGTCTGAAAAGTTGTTTTCGTTATGCTTCCCTCTTTGACCTAAAGCTGATGATAACCCAATCTCAAGTCAACCTTAGAAAATACTGTAGCATCCTTCAACTGATCAAACAAGTCATTGATACGTAGCAAAGGGTATCTGTTTTTTATCATCACCTTGTTTAACTGCCTTTAGTCAATACACATCCTCATTGTCCCATCCTTCTTCTTCATAAATAACACTGATGCGCCCCTATGGTGAAACACTCGATCATATGAAACCATTGTCTAATAACTCTTGCAACTATATCTTCAATTCCTTCAATTCTAATGGTTCCATACAATACGATGTCATGGAAATCAGCTCGGTACCCGGTAAAACCTCTATTTCAAATTCCACTTCCATTTCGAGTGGTAACTCTGGTAATTCCTCTAGGAACACATCTAGAAAGTCACATACCATCGTTATATCAGCTAACTGTACTCCCTACTACCTTATATCTATTACACATACCAAGATCGCATTGTAACCTTGTAGTAACAATCTTTGAGCTGCCACAGCTGAAATCACCCTAGCGGTTACTGACGGCACATTACCTCGTATCACCACTATAGCAGATTCTAGATACTGAAGAGTCACGATCTTCTAATGACAATCCATCACTGCCCTGTACTTAGCTAACCATTCCATACCAAATATAATATCATACTCACGAAATGGCATCTCTACTAAGTTCGATAGAAAACACATATCCTATATAATCAGAGGATACTGTCTATACACTCTATCAACTACCATATCCCTTCCTAAAGGACTCGATACTGCTATCTCATAGACTAACACCTCATATGGCATGTTAAGTAATCAGGTGAATCCCGCATTAATATAAGAATGCAAAGAACCCAGATCAAATAAAACCAACGCATCATGAACAGAGATTAAGACATTATCAATCACCACATCTGAGGCATGCTGGTCATCTTGTTGTACCAAATTATAAACTCTAACAGGAGCTCCTATAGTCTGATTCACGGACCCCTGACTCGTGCCACGACCTTTTCCACTACGACCTCTCCCTTTGCCTTTGCCTCGCTTGGAACCCTTGGAACTCCTGGAACTAGGTCTGGCTATCGGACCCTGCTGGTAAGATCTCCTTTCTGAAATAGTGTGCCTCGGTATATCATATCATGTGGGACACTCTCTAACATAGTGACCAGCTCTACCATATCGGTAACATAGGTCTGTCTCTAACCGAGAAGCCCCATGATGTGCTCGGCCACAAGTATGACATGAACCTGGTCCCGTACTTGAATTGCTACTGTATGATGAGGATCTCCCACTCTGTATATGTCGGGGTGGTAGCAGTTTAATATCAACTGGTTGTGAAGAAAAGGAACCTCTGAACTTGCCCCTCTTTTAATACCCCGATGAAGAAATCGATCCTCTGAATAGTCTCCTCAATGACTCAAAATAGGCACTCTCCTCTTGCATCATCCGCTCCTGATTCAGTGTATTAGCTATCAATGCCGAGAAATCTTCATAGTTAAAACCCTAAACCAATGCTCGGATTCAAAAATTCAAACCCTGTTCAAACCTCTTACATCTTTCTCACCCAGAAGTCAGAATGTTGGTTGCATAATAGGCTAACCGTGTGAACTCCCTTTCGTATTCTGTAACTAATATGTCCCTCTATCTTAAGTTGAGGAACTCATGTAGCTTCTGATCCGTATATACTGTAGGCACATATTTCTATCGAAACTCCCTCTAAAAATCATCCCATGTCAGCATCGGAGGATCTACCATACTCTGCGGAATGGTCTTCCACCATTTGTAGGCATCATCTTGTAGCAGAGAACAAGTATACTTAAACTTGGCTGCCTTGGGACACTTCAATTGACGTAGGACCTGTTGTGTCCATTCCAACCACATTTCTACCTCATACGGATATGTTGTCCCAACAAAATCAATAGCCCTATACAATCTTAACTTCATAAAGTCCATCCTATACTCATCTCTAGGTTCTAGTGGGGGTGGAGCTAAAGCAACAAGTAGAGTCTAACCCTGTGCCTGTAGATATCAAAAAAAATAGGCAAACTGAGTTGCCATGGGGTCTATAGCCGAAGCATTTGCCCTCTCAACTTGAGCTACTCTCTCACTAGGGTTCCCCTGTCCCTCCTGTCTCAATGGTCTCTCACCTCTATCCCCTGTATCAGACGTACTCTCTTGGGGATTAAAGTTACCCCCTCCTTCCTCACTCACTATAATAGCTCTGTCCATCATAAAATCTAATCTGTGACACATAACATAGATCATAATGGTCAGCAGTGGTAAGGACTGGTAAACTCCGTATATGTAGCTTATTAATCATAGGTAGTAGTCCTAACTGATAGACAAAATACATGGCAAGCTAAACCATAGCTCTGAAACCACTAAAACATATCACACCTAGCCCATACCTGGGGTACCATGCTCCCGTAGCATGAGTATCTGTCACGCCCAGCCCATACCTAGAGTAACATGCTTCTGTAGTATAAACAACAACCTCCTGAATGGAAACAACTACATATATACTACAAGGGATATGTAATGCATATACAAATGTTGTATGGGGACCTTACGTATAATGGTGGTGCTAAAGTCACAGCGTACTAATATAGAATTTAGATGTCTCAATATGCATTCAATTAAATGAACATGCTATATATATAGATACGGATTCATCATTATACAAAGGGTTCTAGATAATTACCATATCCCTAATAAAATTACCACCAAAATACAAATATCTACTGCCTCTAGGATTTGTACAAGCTACAACAACAAGCTAAACAAAATGGAGTATGCTCGGGTGTCCCAAGACCACCTCAAGAATAGGAATGCTGCCAAAACCAACTCTCCCTGCCGACATGAGCAGTCATTTCTCGGGAGTCAGTGGTGCTAGTATCACATATGCACAACAAATAAACAATATACAGTCAAGACACATGTCAATCAGGCACATTCACACAAAGATGCAATGGCATATCATGTATCCTCTCCTTTTATTTCCTTCATTCCTTTCCAAACTCTCACACTCCTTTGTTTTCCCATTATTATGCATAATGCGCTACCATGTTGGGTCCTTGTATGTATCGGTACTCAACTCCTGAAGGAGGGCATTTATTATCCAAGTCTTTAAACCTCTTTATCTTTTAAGCTGTATGTCTCGAGACTCAACTCCTGTAGGAGGGCACTATAATATATATGATTCCATTATGGAACCCTGTAATATATGACCCAGCATGCCTTTTCCTATCCTCTATCACTCCCTTTCTTTTATCCAGGCTCCCTCGTTTCATGAAGATGCATCAATGCCAAGTTATCACGTAATATAACAAATAAAGGATGCCTTTTTAAGCAATCAACAAGCTCATATCATAAACACATAGCAATATATGGGAATTGATCCCCAAGCATCAGTTTATTAACCATACTTGGCCTAGAAGTGAGAGAAAAAGCAAATAAGGCAACTAACACAAACTAGCACAAACTAGCATAAACTTGGGATAAGCTACTTTAAGCTCGTAATCCGTAGAAAAATCACTAAACTCGTTGCGACAAGCTCTCACACCAAAAAATAGCAAAGGAAACCAAAGTCTACTGTTATATTAAGTGTAGAAGGGTTTAGAAGAGTTTAGAAAAAGAAAAGCAAAGAGAATTCAAAGTTTATCTTATTGTAAAAAGGCACTCTTAAGTTGCGTACGGCCGTACCAAACTTCATACGCTCGTACCAAATTAAAAGTCCTGATGCCCCATTTCCTGTGAGCAGTGGTACGCCCATACCCCCATTTGGTATGCCCGTACCACCCTAAACTTCCTGATAAATCAATTTTCTTGCAAGCAACGGTACGACCATAAAGATCACTGGTGTGCCCGTATTGTCTCCAGGAACCCAATACCACCCATTTCTCATGCCTGGTATGCCCATATGGATTCCGTACATCTATACCACCACCTAGACATCAAGATATGTGTCGTTTGAATCTGTAGCCTCAAGGTACCTATGCCCAGAACCATTTATTGAACCCAAAACACTTCCAAAACAACCTAAACATACATAATAACTGTCCCTCATCCAACTGAGAAGACACACTTCCTAATAAGTTGACAACATCACATTAAACAAACATAATCAATATACACAAACATATCCAAACATACAAATATCAAGCATCATACATACCATAAGCAATATAGCATCGTATATCAAAACACATACACATACAGACCCCTATACATCTACCAGACATGTCACTCATGTGGGTATGACAACTCTCTCCCCCTAGAAAGAAATTTCATCCCAAAATTAGAACATAACTTACTAGAAAATAGTTGGGGATATTGTTCCCTCATAACAGATTCTCATTCCCACATGGCATCTTGACCCGTATGGTGGTTCCATAGTACCTTAACCAAAGGTATCCGCTTGTTCCTTAATTTGTATTGGCTCCTCTTTGTACAATAAGTTAGGTTGGATCTCAATTGATTCCATTGGAAGCACGTGAGTTAAGTTTGACGGGTCAAGGGATTAATAATACAATTTTCTTCCTCCTTTATCATTCTACATCCTTCTTAAACCATCTTAAACTTTCTAAATTACCAAAGCCAGAGTCCCTAAGTGTTGGGTTAGTGTGGGAACTAGAAGTCTATGTGATAATCGAGTGAGAAGGGATTACAAGCCTATACTAAAAGTAGCTTAACTTCAGGTTTGTGCTAGATGGATGTCTGTTGTTATGATTATGGCTCATTTCTATGCCTTGAGACTTAAGTAAAGTCTCAATAGGATGATTCTGACTGATTGATTGCTATTTAATGTTTTCATGGCTTGTTTGATGGATTGCATATGTGATACGATGCTTATGTGCATGAGTGCCATTATAACATGCATAAGGATGAAGGATGGAAGGAAAAGAGAGAAACAAGAAGAGAGTGATAAGGGCAGAGCTAAACTCTGGGCATACTGGGTCAATATGATGATGAAATTCCTTTAAGGAATCAATTAGATGAATACCCTCCCTTTTGGGAGATGAGTCTCGAGACCTACAGTAGGAAATGGGTGCAGAGCACCTCATAATCATATGTCTTCCTTCAGGAGATGAGTACCGGTACCTATAGAGACCCAGTATGTGCAAAAGGAATGTGCACAATTACAGGAAAATCAGAGTGAATGGAGGATGAGCGAGAGGAGGAAAGCATGCATGGTTGCATTCTTAGTGTGCAATAAGTAAATGTATGTATCGATGGTAATGTTATGTTAGTTTAGGCTTATATTGACGTGTGATGAATGAATTGGCCCTATTATATTATATGCTTGTTACATGTTCACTAGCACCACTGAGTTTATCTCAGCATTTGTCATTTGATGAACGTAGGACTAGAGTCTACGGGTGAGCATCCAGAGTAGAAGTAGAGATCATCAGCAGAGACAATCAGATCTTGAAGTGGTACTGAACCTTGATGCATACTTCAGCTCTTTTGTATTGTAGCTATGTAGTCGTAGAGGCAATAGATGTCCCATGTATTGATGATGTTGTTGTACAGACTATCCTTTGATGTATGATATGTTAAGCTTATGTAATATAAGTACGCATAGTTCCTAGTCTTATTATTTGTATTTTATATGAATGAATGAACGTCCAGGGTATGTTTGTCTGTTATGGTCACCATACATAGGGACGTGTCCCCATACAACATGACCACATTACTTATACGAGGTATCCCTTGTAGTGCGGGTATCGATTTTCATTTAGGAGATCGGTATTCACGCTACGTGAGCATGTCATTCCAGGTATGGGCTAGGTATGACAGAAGTGGCATCCTACACCTTCGACCATACAAAGCCTCATAAGGGGCCAGTTGTATACTTGACTGGTAACTATTATTATACGGAAACTCGATCAAATGCACATATTGATCCCAATTACCTTCCCACTCGAGAACACAGGCACGTAACATGTCCTCCAAGATCTGAATCACCCTCTCTGACTAACCATCGGTCTGGGGATGAAAAGCCATACTGAAATGTACTTTTGATCCTAAAGCTCTCTGAAAAGCTTCCCAAAACTGAGACGTAAACCGTAGGTCTCTATCTGATACAATGGATGACAGAATTCCATGTAATCGGACAATCTCCCTCATATACAATTCTGACAGTCTCTCCAATCCATAATCCATTCGCACAGGGATGAAATGAGTCATCTTGGTCAACCGATCTATGATAACCCAAACTGCATCATGCTTTGTTTGCATCAACGGCAACCCTATGAAAAAATCCATCATGATATGATCTTATTTCCATTCCAGTATCGGCAATAGATTAAGTAATCCTGCCGGCACTTGATGTTCAGCTTTCACTCATTGATAAATCAAGCACTTAGCCATATAATCCGCTACATTCTTCTTCATACCAACCTACCAATAGTACAACCTCAAATCCTGGTACATCTTCGTACCTCCGGGGTGATAAGCATATGTCAATCTATGGGCTTCTTCTAAAATTTGCCTCTTTAACTCATCATTCATAGGAACATATAGTCGAGTCCTATGCCTTAAATTACCATCTTCGTCCACAGTAAAGAGGGTCATCTTACCCGTCTGTACCTTTTGTAATTACTTCTGATATTCTACATCACTAACTGCACCTTTCTAAATCTAGTCTATCAGCACTGGCTTCACCTTCATCTACAATTGCACACCAGCATACAGTTAGACTGCATCATCAAGGTAGTATCCAACTGCTGCATCTCATAAACCAGCACCAATGAAGCCTGTCTTAATCCAGTGAACATCTTCTGACTCAAAGCATTGGTAACTGAATTAGCTTTCCCTGGGTGATAGTCGATCATACAATCATAATCCTTGATAAGCTCAATCCAGCGTCTCTGCCTTAAGTTCAACTCCTTCTGCGTACCCAAATACTTAAGACTCTTATGATCTATGTACATATAGTAGAGCTCACCATACAAATAATGTCACCAAATCTTAAGAGTAAAAACAATCACTACCAACTCTAAATCATGCATGAGATAGTTCCTCTCATGCGGCTTCAATTGCCTTAAAGCATAGGCGATCACCTTCCGATCCTACATAAGAACACATCCCAATCCATTCAATGATGCATTACTATAAATCACATACACTTGACCTAGAGTGGGTAGCATAAGAACTGGAGCTCATGTCAAACACTCCTTCAATCACTCAAAACTCCTCTGACATTCCTCCGACCAAACAAAAGGAACGTCTTTTTGCAACAACATCGTCAAGGGTAAAGCAATCATAGAGAAATCCTTAACAAACCTCCAATAATATCCAGCTAAACCCAAGAAACTGTGAACCTTACTGACATTTCAAGGAATCTGCCAGTTAAGCACTGCTTCCACCTTGCTAGGATCCACTTTAATTCCCTCTGTAGAGATCACATGCCCTAAGAATGCTACCTAATCTAGCCAAAAATCACACTTCAATAATTTCCCATATAACTGCTTCTCTCTCAATCGTTCCAACACCAACCTCAAATGATGATCATGCTCCTCCCTTGTCTTGGAATACACGAGAATATCATCAATGAATACGACCATAAATTGGTCCAGATAATCAGTAAACACCATGTTCATCAATGCCATAAACACCGCAGGTGCATTCATCAACCCGAACGGCATTACTAAAAACTCGTAATGCCCATATCGAGTCCTGAACACAGACTTCACCATGCTACCTTCCTTCACCCAAAGTTGATGGTAACCAGACCTCAAATCCATCTTTGAAAACACCGCTACACCCTTCAACTGGTCAAACAAATCATCAATGCATGGCAAAGGGTATCAATTCTTAATCATCACCTTGTTCAACAGTCTATAATCTATACACATTCGCATAGAACCATCTTTCTTCTTTACAAACAGCACAGGTGCACCCCAAGGTGAAACACTCGGGTGAATAAAACCCTTATCCAACAACTCCTATAGTTGTACCTTCAACTCTCTCAACTCGGTAGGTGCCATTCGGTAAGGTGTCATCAAGATAGTTTCCGTACCCGGTAATACCTCAATCTTGAACTCCACTTCCCTCTCTAGCGGTAACTCTGGTAATTCTTCCAGGAACACATCAGGGAAGTCACATACTGTCAGAATCTCTATCAATAATGCTCTCTCCTGGCTCCCTTCTACCACGTGTGCCAGTATTGCCTCACACCCATGTAATAGTAACTTTCATGCAGTTACAGCTATCATTACCCTCGTTGTCACTGATGGTACATTACCCTTAACCAGAATCACCTCCTGCTCGGGATGCTGAAGGGTTACCATCTTCTGCTGACAATTCATTACCGCACCATACTTGGCTAACCAATCCATCCCAAGTATAATATCATACTCTCGGAATGGCATCTCCACAAGGTCAGATAAGAAACATACACCTAAAATAAGCAAGGGACATCATCTATACACTCTGTCAACTACTACATCCCTTCCTAATGGACTAGACACCACTATCCCATAACCTAATCCCTCGCTCAAAATCTTAAGCAATTGAGCAAACTCAACATCAATATCGGAATGTGAAGAACCCGGATCAAATAACACCAAAGCATCATGATTAGAGATAAGAACATTACCAATAATCATATTTGCAGCTTGCTATTCTTAATAGTGCACTAAATTATACACCCTGGTAGGAGCCCCAATAACCTGGTTCACGGACCCCTGACTGGTACCACATCCTCCTCCTTCTCGGCTTCTTCCTCGACCTCTGCCTCTCTCTGAACTCTATGATCCCGTAAAGCTAGGCCTTAGTTGCTGCTGCTGAGTCACTCCCTCTAAATCAGTACACACTAGCCCACTATTCTGTTCAAGACACTCCCTAGCATAGTGACCAGCACCCCCACACCGGAAACACAGGTTACTACTTACCCGACAAGCTCTATAGTGACTCCGATTGCAAGTACAACATAGATACGGTCTGGTCCCTACACTACCATAGTAAGAAGTAGATCTCCCACTTGGCTCTTGTCGGGGTAACATTGGCCTCATATCGGCCGATCTAAGAGGAAAAGAACTCCAAAGCTTACCCCTCTTTGAAGAACTTGAAGAAGAGCTCGGCCCTTTAAATGGCCTCCTCAATGACTCTTGCTGAGCAATCTCCTCCTGAATCATGCACTCTTAGTCTAGCGCATTAGCCATCAGGGTGGTAAAATCATCACACCAAAAGCCCTAGACTAATGTCCTAATCCACTGCGTCAAGCCCTTCTCAAACCTTTTACATCTCTCATGGCCAGACGTTAGAATATTAGTTGCATAGTATGCTAATCGAGTAAACTCCCTCTCGTAATCGGCCACAGACATATCCCCTTGCTTCAAGCTGAGGAACTCCTGCAGCTTCTGATCAGTATAGGCCAATGGTACATACTTTCGGTGAAACTCCCTTTGAAGGTCATCCCAAGTCAACACTGGAGGGTCAGGCATGCTCTGTGGAATAGTCTTCCACCACTCATACGCGTCCTCTTGTAGCAGTGAGATGACATACTCAAACTTCACCATTTCAAGATACTTCAACTGACGCAACACCCTCTGCGTTCACTTTGGCCACATAAGGATCAGTGATCCCGGTAAAATCAATGGCTCCATACGATCTCAGCTTAGTGAAGTCCAACTTATACTCCTCTCTCCGCTCTACTGGAGGTGGGGCTGGAATTGCAGGCAAAGCCTGACTTTGTGTCTGTAGAAAGTGTAGGAACTGGGCAAACTGAGTTATCATCATATCAGTAGTCGAAGCCTCAACCTGCCTACCCACACGATCACCCATCCCCGAGGAACTCTCTTGGCGATTAAAGTTACCCCCACCTTCCTCACCAACGTTAATCCCTCTGTCAGACATCAAACCAAATCTGAAACACATAAATAAGAGTCTTACAGTCAGCAGTGGTAGGGACAAGCAACACTCCTCTACTGGGGCTTATTAATCAGAGGTAGTAGTCCTAAGAGGCAGAACAAGAATGCATCGCTAAACCATAGCTCTGATACCATTAAAACATGTCACGCCCAGCCCATACCTGGAGTAACATGCTCCCGTAGTATACACAACAACCTCCTGAATGGAAACCGCTACATATACTACAAGGGATAGGTAATGCATATACAAATGTCATATGAGGACCTTACAAATAATGGTGGTGCTAAAGTCACAGCGTACTAATATAGAATCCAGATGTCTCAACATACATTCAATTGAATGAACATGCTATATATATAGATACAGATTCATCATTACACAAAGGGTTCTGGATAATTACCATATCCCCAACAAAATTACCACCAAAATACAAATATCTACTGCCTCTAAGATTTGTACAAGCTACAACAACAAGCTAAACAAAAAGGAGTACGCTCGGCTGTCCCAAGACCATCTCGTGAATAGGAATGCTACCGAAACCAACTCTCCCTGTCGATTCGAGCACTCACTTCTCAAGACCTTCAACTGATAACCCACTTGCATCAATTGATAAACACTGAGTCAAAAACTCAGTAGTGCTAGTATCACATATGCACAACATATAAACAATATACAGTCAAGCCACATGTCAATCAGGCACATTCACACAAATATGCAATGACATGTCACGTATCCTCTCCTTTTATTTCCTTCATTCCTTTCCATACTCTCACACTCCTTTATTTTCCCATCATTATGCACAATGCGCTACCATGCTGGGTGCCTGTATGTACCAATACTCAACTCCCGAAGGAGGGCATTTATTATCCGGGTCTTTAAACCCCTTTATCTTTTAAGCTGTATGTCTCGAGACTCAACTCCCATAGGAGGTCACTATAATATATACAATTCCATTATGGAACTCTGTAATATATGATCCAGCATGCCTTTTCCTATCCTCTCTCACTCTCTTTCTTTTATCCAGGCTCCCTCATTTTCATAAAGATGCATCAATGCCAAGTTATCACGTAACATAACAAACAAGGGATGCCTTTTTAAGCAATCAACAAGCCTATATCATAAACATATAGCAACATATGGGAACTAATCCCCAAGCATCTGTTTCTTAGCCATACTTGGCCTAGAAGCGAGAGAAAAAGCAAATAAGGCAACTAACACGAACTAGCACAAACCTAGGATAAGCTACTTCAAGCCCGTAATCCATAGACCAATCACTAAACTCGTTACTACAAGCTCTCATGCCATAAAAATAGCAAAGGAAACCAAAGTCTACTATTATATTAAGTGTAGAAGGGTTTAGAAGAGTTTAGAAAAAGAAAATTCAAAGAGAAGTCAAAGTTTATCATATTTTAAAAAGGCACTCTTAAGTCGCATATGGCCATACCAAACTTCATACGCCCGTACCAAATTAAAAGTTCTGATGCCCCATTTCCTATGAGCAGTACGCCCGTACCACGTTTCCTGTGAGTAGTGGTACACCCGTACCACCCCAAACTTCCTGACAAATCAATTTTCTTGCAAGCAATGGTATGGTCATACAGATCACTGGTGCGCCTGTACCGTCTCCAGGAACCCAATACCACCCATTCCTCATGCTTGGTACGCCTGTACGGATTCCGTACATCCGTACCACCACCTAGACACTAAGATATGTGCCATTTGAATCCGTAGCCTCAAGGTACCTATGCCCAAAACCATTTACTAAACCCAAAACACTTCCAAAACAACCTAAACATACATAATAATTGTCCTTCATCCAACCGAGAAGACACGCTTCCCAATAAGGTGATAGCATCACATTACATAATCATAATCAATATACACAAACACATCCAAACATACAGATATCAAGCATCATACATACCATAAGCAAAACAACATCGTATAGAAAAACATATACGCATACAGACCTCTATACGTCTACCAGACATATCGCTCATGTAGGTGTGACAGTATCGATCCTCCCTAAAGAAAATCGCCACTCACACCATAAGGAATACATCGTCTCCATAGCCTATTAAAATTTGTATCAGTACACGTCCCTGTATTTAGTGGTGATAAGAATTAGTAGCGTGGCATTTAATTGTTAAACACACATCATACCCTGGATTAACATTTATTCATACAGTCATGTGATTCGGAAGATAAACAACTATATATATATATATATATATATCATAGATACATAAGTCAATCCATACAACAGGATTCTTAATAATTAGATAACATCACCCAAATACAATACTGACTACTGCCTCCATGATTAATACAAACTACACTAACAAAAATGAATTAGAGTATGCCTCCAAGGTCTAGTACCACTTTAAGAATAATCTTTCTTTGCTGACGAGCTCTATCACTTCTCGGCTCGCTCTGCCGAAGGCTCAGTACCTACGTTCATAGAATGATAAACACTAAGTATAAAACTCAATGGTGCTAGAAAAACATAAGCAAGCACACAGGTATAGCTCACAACACATCAAGCCATTCCCAGTATTTTACATCAAAAATCGCAATCAATAACATCATCATAGAGAACTTCATAAAATGCATCTCTAGTATATGCAGTGCGAATGCAATCATGCTTTGCATTCTTCCTCATCCTCATTCTTTATATTCACTCTTGTTTTCCTATAATTGTACACATTCCTTTCGCACATATTGGGTCCCTGTAAGTACTGGTACTCATCTCCTGAAGAAGGGCATATAACTATGGTGCTTTGCACCCATTTCCTACTGTAGGTCTCGAGACTCATCTCCCATAGGGAGGGCATTTATCTAAATGATTCCTCAAAGGAATCCCATTATCATTATTTGACCCAGTATGCCTAGAGCTTATAGCTCTGCTCTCATGTCTCACTTTCTTTTTCCCTTTTTTTTCCTTTTTCCTTTCATTCCTTCATCACCATGCATGCCATGAACGTATATGCACATATGATGCATGATATATACTCATTCCATCATAAAAAGGTAATAAAAAGCATCAAACAATAGCACATCAACATGAACATAATTTCTAGACCTTACTCAGATCTTAAGAAAAGGAAACAACCCAACTAAGCCTAATAACACAACTATCACAACCCACACATCTAGAACAAACCTGTAGCAGCGAGACTTCTAACGTAATCTCGTAATCCTATTACAAATACTCAACTCTTTCTGCTTCTAGTCTTCATGCTTCTCTTGACACCAAGGACTCTAACTCTAATATTTTTAAGGGTTTAGGAAAGAGAAAGATAAAAGAAAAGTAAAGGAAAAGCTTATTCTTATCCGTTGAAAAAGTCAAACTTAAGTCGCGTACGGCCGTACGACATTTGGTACACTCATACGGAGTTAAAACTCCTGGCAAGCAGATTTTCCTGCAAGGGATGGTACGCCCGTACCCTATTTTGTACGCCCGTACGTCCACAATCCATCTGACAAACCCAATTCCCTACGAGTATGCGTACGGTTGGAGACCCTTTTGGTACGCCCGTACGGTCTCTAGGAGCCTAACTCCCTTCAACTCCCCTGCTTGGTACGCCCCTACAGTGTCCCGTATGCCCATATCACATCAATCTCCTAACTATAACTCCTTCTAAGCTCATTCCCAAGGGACCTAAGCCATAATTCAAGCATAAACACTTCTAAAACCTCACTCACAACATACAATACACAGTGTTTTCCCCTTATACTTCAGAGGAAATCTCAATAAGATGATAATACCCTCTCTTCCCATCATCATACCACGGCACATGCATTAAAGGATACAATATCACATTACCCTATCATCGCACTCAACATCAACATATTCATACCCATGCATTCATATGACATGCACAATCAAATAAGCAACATCACTTTGCAATCATCAAATGCATAAATACACACATATATATACATATACATCCTATCATTCATGCACACTAGTACAAAACTACTAGGATCTCTAGTGCGGATGTGACAGGGCCAGAGTAAAAAGATTGAGAGGAACTCTTCCCCCTTCTCTGTCTAAGCTGAAAAAGAGTTTAAAATTTTCAAAAGAGGATAAAGAGGTATTTGTCAAAGTTTTGAATTTACGAGTAGTGCAAGTTAAATTGCTCGACCCCTCTGCCATTGAGAAGTTACAATTGCTTATGTTTGAGCACATGAAGGGAATAGTGTGGGAATGATATTTTTAGAATGTATGGGCTAGATAAAGAGAAGCTCATGGGGTTGGACAGTCCTAAAGTGATACAATTTTGGTTGATGGGTAAATTATTTTCCTTTCCATTGATGAGTTTAATTTAATAATGGGGTTCATTGATGATATTACAAATGAGTATGTGGAAGGTTACTATGACCTACCCAAGTAGTTGGATAGTGAAGCATTGTGGGCACAGTACACCACCGAATCAACTAGAAAATATGATCCTGCATATGTGAAGGATAGCTATCTTCTTGACAACTTGTTAACCTACTTGCACCATTTAATCGTGTATATCTTATCCTATTGGAATGATTCCCTTGGGACAGTTCTAGGGTGGAGCTATTTTTATTAAACTGTATTATGAAGAAGCCAGTAAACCTAAGATGCTTTGTTGCTGCCCAATTCAGAGCTATGGTTGCTGGGTCTAAAAGATTGATACTTGGGCATCTTATCACTCATTTAAGCATCCAGTTGAAGGTATTTGACCCTGCTAACCATAATTTACATAAGGTAGTTGATTTGGTTCCTTTTGATATTTTCACATTAGATGAGATGGGTCTGTTACGGAAGAAGGATGAAGCACTTGGCTTCAAGTTTTGTAGACTGGTGCCAATTGTGACTATAAGAGAAAGAGTATTTTGTAAGACCAAGATGGTCACAAGAGCTTCTCCTGCGCCCATACCACCAACCCTAACAGCAGGTCCTACCGATGATGATGTCTTAAAAGAAATCAATGGCCTTCACCAGAAAATTGACAAGCTGACCATGAGCTTGGAGGAGTCCATATGACATATTCTATTGAGATTGGATGAAATGGATGCAGAGATTAGCAAGCTTCACCACTCTTTTGAGATATAGCAGTAAGAAGTGAAGCACGTAACATAATTCCCCATCAGGTAATGTCTTAAATTTTTCCTATCTTTTATGCATTGCTTCTACCTGTATTTGTGCTACTATGCCCATATTGGACAATGTGTCTTAAGTGTGGGGTGGATGTTTTCATTGTTGTTTCTGCTATTTTTTGTTGCATGCTTGTGGTTGGATTTTTCAAGTTTTTGGTCCTTTAGCAGGTCTTGATCCAAAAATTTTTGTAAATTGCTGCCACATTTATCCTTGTTTTATGCCTCATTTTGTTCTGTTTTACATTTCTTATATGCTTGTATTTGACCGAACCTCTTTCAAAACTTTATGCTATTGGAATTGATGTTATTTTCTAGTTTTCTTAACATATTTTATTTTGATGGTTTATTTAACCTTTCAGTAATATTGACTGAGTCCTTAGTGATTGCTTGTAAAAATTGTTGTTGTGCCTCATTTAAGAATAAATATTATATTGGTATTTAGAAATCTTATTTTTTTTTTACTGAAATTCCTTACCTAACAATTCAGTTGTACCAAGAAAAAGAAGAAAAAAGAAAAACTAGAAAAAACAGAAATAAAATGTTAAATACCTATATTTGGCCGGTTATTTATGGTACGACACTCATAGCCCTTTAAACGGCTTGCATATGGAGTAGCCATTGTAGGGAGAACTTTACCCTCTTGTAGACCATTTTTTAGTTTGAACAATGACGCTTAAATAAGAATTTTATTTTTGCATCTTTACCAATTAAAATTAGGTGGATTGAGCTTAGTTTTCTCTTAAGCTGATTTACGAATGGAGTCATTGGCAATGAGAGAGTATCCCTCTCTATTGGGCCATTTATGATCTTGAATTGAATAATTCCTAACTTATGAATTTTGCAATTAACTGGTTGAAAAATGAAAGTTAGGCAATGGATGCTTAGAAAAATGAAGATTCATTCTTTTTACCAACTATATTATGAACTTAGTTTGAATAAAATGGCAATGTAATGATTTTCTATGGCTAACTCTTTGGATTTATGTTGAAAATTACTGGATGGTTAAATTTTCAATATAAATTGTCTTGCTAGAAAATTAAGGAATGGTATTAATTTATTTTTACTATCTATTTTGTTTGAGGGATGGTTCTGTTGTGGGTATAAGTGAGATAATCTTATAGGCATATGAATGCTTAAGGGCAAGCATTGGATAAATGTGGGGGTATTTGATCGAGCATCAAAATGTCATGTTTTATGCCTACAAACTGCCCATTACAACATAGTTTAGTTGTTAGAATGGTTAACTTATGTACATTTTGTATTTTGTAGGTCAAAATAGTGAGTTTTTGGAAAACGTGCTTAAATGGAAGATTTTAGAGTTGATTTGGATTTTAAAGTTTTAGGACATCACTTGTGGGCATAAGACTTGTTACACCCACATTAGAGACCCTAGGAGTATACGTAGATACGTATCTAGGGATGTATGTGCATGTGTACATGTGTATATGATTACCGAGGGGTGTACGTAGGTGCATTGCAATGTGTGGATTTACATTGTGTTATATGC